>VZTZ01043692.1:654574-677997 GCA_013400955.1 Drymodes brunneopygia
GCGGGCCCGGGCGGGGGTGGGGCGGGGGCGGTGCCCGGGACCGCCCGGCCCCCGCTGTGGAATCGGTGATGGCACCGGCCGGTCCCTCCGTCCTGCTGTCCGTCTGTCCATCTATCTCACCGTGGGCTGCTGGAGCCATGCCATCAGCTCCTGACTGACGTGGTCGTGTGCAATGCCCAGGCCTTTCTGTCCCTGGTGAAACGAACAGAGGGAAAACAAAACCCACTAACCTCCCTCGCTGCAAACAGGGGTCGGTCCGACTATTTAAGGGACGATATCTGAAGATACCACATTTTTAAAATAGTTGCCCAAAGAGAAATAACAAGAAAATTCCTTGACGTTTATGTAGAGTTAACTTGCTTGCTATCTCTTGCTATATTAAAAAAAGTTTTCAAACATTGTTTGAAAATATTTAGGTGGCCTTCATAGCATTTTCAAATTGTAAGTAATCTTATCTTTCTCTTTGAAAAAGTGGTATCTAGTTCTCTTGGTTGCAAAGATAACCTTGAAAGCATGAACGGACTTTAACTGATACAGCAGTATCTGAATGAATCTGCAAACAGCCTGAAACAATGGCATGGAGTTGTGGAAACTGTCTGCACTCTATTAATCTAATGAAGGGTAATGCTGGTCTAACTTCTTCTTTGACTATTTTAACACACGGAAGAAGGAAGGAGACAGTAAAATCATCAAAAGGTGGAAAGAACAGGTTTGCTGAGGGGAGGAAAAGCAATGGGAAAAGACCTGAGAAGTGCCATCAAGAGAGAGAGAGAGACTTTAATTGTGGGAAAAATAAAAACAACATCAATTGGTATGATTGAACATGTGGATATATTTTCATTCAGAATTGCAGTCTATCTTGAACTTCCAATATTGACATTTCCTTGAAATCTTGTATGTGTTGTTCATCAAACATGCAAGACAAGTAGAAAACACTGCATATACCTTAAAGCTCTTTCTTCTCGAGCCTGAATACTTGTGAGAATGTCCCCTTGACACCAAGGATCATTTGAGTTTGGGCTGTCTGTTCACAAAACATAATTATTAAAATTCTATTGGTGTTGTAAGGCTGATAACACGGTCACACCCACTCGTTCAGCAGTTATTCACTGAGTCTGGGAAAACAGACTAGACACCGGCATTTCTATTGTAAATAGATGTCCATTATTTATCATTAAAAGGCAAAAGAAATGTGTAAGAGGACAGTAGTTTTTTATTCATACTCACTCTTCTGTAAATTACACATACATGAAAAAGATAGAGAGTAATTCTTTGATGTTTCTGTCTAGTAGGATTCTATCTGTATGCCTGTTACCCAGTTTTATGGTAAAAAATAATATACTTGGGACATGTGGATATTTCTGAATGAGCTGACTACATTTTACCTGCTGACATGCCCGAGGTGTATATAAAAGCATCTCAAAAATCAATCATAGTAACCACATTGTAATTATCCTTCCTTACTGCCAAAGCTTCTCTAGAGTGCTGCAGGATACGGCATTAGTGATTCAGTCTGAGGCACTCTTCCCTCTGAGTCAGTGTTGAACCCATGGTCCCACATAAGATCAACAGGCATAATAGGGCTGAAGGTGCCAGAAGATATGTAATTTTGAGTCCCTGCCCAAGTGCAGTCATGAAAGATTCCACATTACAAATAAACTGTCCAGCCCAAGTTCCAATTTTAGCATCTGTTGCGTATTCTGCGAAGGATTTCTCTGTCATTTCTCTGGAGCAGAAAGAGCTAAAGTTCACAACCTCTACTCACCGTGACTTGTTTTTCCCGGAGATGTAGGAATGCTGCCATGCTCATACCTCAGATGGGACTACATGTATATATTAGTTGGAAACATCCAGCACATGCATCGACCTCATGAACCTCAGATTGAAAGAACTGCCAACTGTAATTGCTTTATGTAGTGCATGTGAGCTATGGTAGGAAGTACAGGACTCAGTTCATGTATCTTTTGTGTTCTGCCTGTTCTGCATCATACCTTGCACACAACTACATCAATCTCTCTCTTTGTAAACTGGTTCCTTGTGAAACGTCAGTGTTTGAACTGTCTGTCTGTTCTATTATGCCAAACCTTCAAAACCTTTGTCCAAATTTAACTGTGTTTGCCAAAAGGGAGTTCCCTTAAAGGTAGTTAAGCACCCACAAGGTCTGTGGAAGCAGTCAGCCATAAAGAGGTGGAAAAGAATCCACATAAGAAAGTGACATTATAAATGCTGCAATTGTGGAGAAAAAGATGATAGTTACTATCTATGATAAAACACAAATCCACAGAAAACAAGCTTCATAGTTCTGAAAATCCAGTCTTGAAAAAAATCCATTTCTGGTGTTTGAATTAGACATAGAAATGTTGCTTTCTCTCCTCAGATTCAAAGTTCTCCAGTACTGGTGTTACATGTATAAAAAGCTTAGCCTATTACTTTTGAAGGGCAAATTGCCATTTTACTTCTTTTCTATTTTTTTTTCTTCTGAGTCTATTTCAAATCTCTGCAAGTTCAGCTGTCCATTATTTTATGCCTCAGTCACAGTAATTCTAGATGTGTGTCATGTTTTAATTAATTAGAAATGCGTATCTGAGAGTGGCTGCTGCCATCCTGTTACTCATAGTGCCAGAACTGGTGTTAGGTAACCAGCAGAAATGTGCTGCTGAAAACGTGATTGGTATTAAATCTGGGTTGTTTATTCATTGTTTGCCACCCCTCCTTACCAAACATAATCTCATTATGAGCTGTGTTGATTCTTTCTTTCGGAAATGACCAAGAAGGCAAATACAAAAGGCTTTGTCATGACTAACAGGCAGATACTTCAAATACCCACCTTGCTCATTTTGCTGTTTCCTTGAGTTTTCACTCCTTTTTAGAGACCTTTTCTCTTTTTGGTCTTATAACCTCAGCAGTGATATGCTCTAGAGAAACCATTCCAAATTTAGACAAATGCACTTATTTCAGCAAATATTTTTAAAATAAATAGAACGTATTTTTATTTTACTTCTAACACTACTTACAAATGTATTTTAGAAAATAGTTCAACTTGCCTGATAAAAAAACACATTACCTGGGGCATCTCCTGTGTACTCTGCTCCTACTCTCTATTTTTTGACAGCTTCCAGCCTCTCACCTCTATCTAAAAATACTCTTACCACCTACATGTAGATATACAATCAATTCCTTCTTTCTGTTCTTTCTCTGTACTACAAAAGCACTTTTTCACAAAGTGCAGGTGCTGTGGGCTTTTTGCATGAACTTGTCAATTTACTCCCCTTCTCCTGACTCAACTAATAGATGAGCCATTTTTGTTTATGTAACTGTGCATTATAAGGAAAATCAATTGACGAGGGAACCACTAAAGTAAAGAATATAGAAAAAGGAACCCAGATTTCTCATGAGTTCAGTAAAGAACTTCTTTCATCATGACACTACAAGGGAATTTTCTGCCTTAAGGAGGAACTTTTATCCACAGTTCAGAGAAGATTATTTGTTTTACTGTGAAAAATCAGCAAGGAATTTGTAAAATTTTTCCATTTTGCCAGCAGATTATTTTTGCAAATCGTATTAGGCAGAGTGGACAGTGGCCAACACATGCTTTTTTACCTTGCTCTGCTGGTTAGCCACATCACTATTGTGATCTTCAGTATTCACATCTCTCTCAGACCACCCAGTGAAAGCTGTAACAAAAATTCAAACATACCTATTCTTAGTATTTGCAGTCTCGGTTTGCAAGAAAAGGACATTTTTTGCAACTATCTGATTGTCGGCCTTGCTAAAGAACAAAGTGCGATTTGTTTTGGTCAAACTGATCCTTTGATTCTGCTCTTGCCAAGACCTGGCTCCCTACTTACCTGTGGAGTTAAACTGCTTATCACTTTTCTCTTCTCGAGCACAGTATTCCAAATTGTATCACTTCTGTGTGGAGCACTAAAATATACCTCTGAGTCACAGCACAGAATTAAAAGTGGAGAAAAGTAATGAATAATTTTCTGACTGAATAGCTAAAGCTAACAGTGGGTGAAGGCGGACATTCTTTGTGCTGCCTTGACCTAAGACCTTTGCCTAAGTGAAATCTTAGTCATCACTGCACAGATAGTCGTGTCTTGATCTCACCATGGTTTGAGCTAACAGGCAATTAATCCTTTAATTAGTAATATCTATTTTTATAAACCTATAAATGCTCATGTTCAAAGGCACAATGTAAATGGCAATTTACACCTTGGAGAATTGAGGATAGCCCTGCATCAGTGTCTTTAATTTCTAAGTTCCTTGTGTATTGTCTAAGTAAAAGGAAGAGTTGTTTATCAACCAATGATAAGCAGAACCAAAATAAGGATAATAGATAGCTTTGCAAAAAGAATTAAATAAAACTTAGTGTGTTAAATGTTTTACTCATGTGTAAGTTAATTTCCTTATACTGCACCAAATTCAGGCTTAGAGAAGATTCACAGGGGAGTTTCTGGTTCCTAAAAATCACAGAAGTTCAGAATTTACTTCAGTATAAGGATCTGGCATGACTTGGTAAACAAACCAGTCACTGGTGGGTGCTCTGAAACTGGAAGTTCCAACTCATACTGCACATTGCTGGTCCCATGCAACCACAGAGGCTCCTCAAGGTCCAGCAAAGCTCCCAGTGGATGGTCAAAGTGAAGTTATGTGAGGTTGTCTGGTTAATAATGAGTGGTTTTTTTCTGAGGAACAGCAGAAACCAATAGCCTGGATAGGTTTCACCTCAGCTTAACAAGCATAGCTAAAAGTCAGGGGAGAGGTTCATCCTGCCCAAGGTGTTTTTTGGGGTGTCTGTTAGTGTGTATCTACATCATAGATGTCAAAGCTTCCTTCAGACTCAGTAAAGTTCTATTTATTGCAATCAAAGGAGTCTGGGGAGTAATTCATCTCATCTTAAAGTAGACGCCCATATGTGATCAGATCAATTGCACTCTAGAGTCTGTTCATGTACTTAGTGGAAATCACTGCCACTGGAAATGCTGAATGCCAAAAGCTTTCATGTTCATAAAGAATTAGACAGATTTGTGAGAAAAAAATGTGTGACTTAGATTTTCATTCTCAGCTGCCTGAAATCAGTCATACGAAAAATAGACACACATTTTATTTTAGATTTTCTCTGAAATCTTTTGTTATTTAAGCACGATACTTTTCTCTTAAAGGTATTGCCTGGTCGCCATGGGGTTGGTCTTGAAGAAAGCTGAACTAGAGAGCAATTCTGGTGGAAGAAGTTTCACTTTATGGATCCCACTGAGTCAGAAAAATACTTAATCTGGTAACTGTGATATTCAACTGAGTAAACATTCTTGCAAATCACAGTCTAAAGCTTGGCTGGGAATGGTCCCACTGCAGAACATGTGTGGGAGATGGCAAGCTAGCCTCTCACCAAAGCCCTGGGGAGGACTGCTTTCATGATTTCACAGTATGGATGAACAAGTTCCAGCACCTGTGACTGTGTTTAATTGACTAATACAGATGCCACCTTTTATTCTTCCTTCTCCAGTTCCTCTGTTCCATCACAGCCCCTGCACCAACTCTTCTGTATTTCATTCTGCTTCATGAAAGATCAAAACAACCCTCCTGTGCCAATAGCTACTGCAGAAAGAGTCAGGTAGAAGGTCATGACTTTTCCATGAGAAGCTGTGTTTCTGTCTTTCATTTCTGTGTTTTGCTTCTGATAAAAAAAAGTTATTTCAAGTCCCTGAGTGGGCTGGTATGAAGGAAACTATGTGCTGGCTCAAAGCTCTTAGTAATTTCAGTATATCATAGCCATTCCCAAGGAGTCACTGGAGTTCAGGGCCCAAACCCTTTTCAATCCCATTACTCCTTCAAATAGAGATATCTTAAGGAATCCAAGTCCACATTTTGTCTTATGTTTGCTTTCTTGCAAGTTTCTCTGCTGGTTTTCCTTCCTCTTTCCATTGAAAAGTGAACAGAAACCCTTATAAAGTATTTCATTTTTTGAAGGCTGGCCTAGAAATATTGCCATTGGTGACACAGTCAACACTGCCGTTAGTTCTGCTGTCTCACCTGCTTCTAGCCAGAAATGAGTCATTCCAACTTTTCACTGCAGAGGAAACCATGGGAGAAAGTGATAAAAGGGGATTGGCTGGGCCTTTGTTATTTTCATGTGGTTTTAAAATAGTAAAATAGAAGTTTCATTAGGAAGAATGGAAATTTTTTGTATTTTTGCTCAGCCACAGTAGTTTTACATCCCAAGCTGATGTGAAGGATCCCCTGGAATGTTTCAGGTAGATCGTGGTTTGATCATTACAGTTGTTCTGTGATAAAGAAAGGGAGAAATCAAAGGCTATGTGGGCTGTGACACCACATTTCACCTCTTTGCCATAGCTGTGGTCTAATGCCTTCTTCCCCAGCCTCAGCCACTTACTAAGCTGGCACTCCCTAAAATGTTCATGAAAATGTCTTACCCTTATCAAAGTCATTAAAGCAATCCCCAAACTCTCATAAAAATTGTTGATTCATTTAATCACAGACTTCATTTGAAAAGTCAGGTTTCAATTTAATAAATTCTAAACCTTTTAGAGGCTTACATCTCTTTTGAAGCCCACAAAATATAAACCTGTGCGCTATATGGGCATTTTAGCCAGCTCTAATTAGCTCACTCCCTAATCAGAAAGTCTAGAAGCCTTGTGCATACTAGGTCATGATTTTACCAGTACATAATATGTTCCCTCCATCCACTGTTTTACATAACTGAGGCCATGATCTCTTCCTGCAGAGTGGGAAGAAATATGGTAAGCACCTGTCTGCCCCAATGACAGAGAGAGGCTGTGTAGGATGCTGGTTTCGGTCAGGATGAAACTATGTCCTGGCAGGGAGGAGCCCCAGAGCAGTTGCAAACAGCTGAGCCAAGATAAAAGCTGTTAACACCAAGGCAGATTCACAAGGAAGCAGTGGCAGAGCTGTAAGTATCTATTAAACTACTGATAAAAGAGTCCCTAGAAGGTGCTTCCAATTATGAAATAATAGCTCTACCTTAGGGATGAATAAACTCCAAAGCCAAGTGAGAGGTGTTCACTGCCTCAGAGTTTTGTTAGCATTATGTTTGCAAATAATGAAAAGGCAGGGAGTGTTCTCGGGCTTCCTACCGAGACAAAAAAAGCAAAGGGGGGTGGGGGAGGGCAGGGAAAAAGGTTAAAATCAGGCCCTGATCAGGATCAAAACAAATTTAAATGTGAGACTTTTTATAGCAAAACAAAGACCTCGTAGTTTAGTTCAAATGAAGCAGAAGCTGGGTTTAAAATAATGTTTGTAATCTCTTCCCAATTAGCCTCCTAACCACAAGAGTCACTCTAAATGGGCCACCTTTGGACCCTCTGGCTGCCACAGTTTTGGTGTACGGAAAATGTATGAGCAGTCATTTAAACAAAGGGTGTGGATGTTTCCCAGCCTGGAGCTCTCCTCGAGGATGGAAGATATCTGAAGCTCAGTCCCTCTGCAGTGAAGATTTAATTATTAATGCTAAGTGGAACAGCAGCAACAGGATTGCAGGCACCCCAGAATGCTAAATGGCGTGGCTGTTAGTGATGAAGGACTGAGAAAGAGGTGGTAGAGTGGGTTAAATCCCCTCAAGCAGATACTGAACCTGCATTTTTCATGCCAAGTGTGAATGTTCAAAAGCGGTGTCCCCCTCCCCCAGCTCTGTGATAGGAATACAATGACATCGTATTTCCTTTGCTCTCCCTAGGCAGCATCGTTCAAATGAATTCAGATCAAATCTGAATTTTTTTAATGACTGTAGCCAAATTTGTTGCTAATTTACTATTCACTGGGAAATATATCACCCATTTCCACTGCTGTTTAATGGAAATTGTTTTGTGCATTAATACCTCCAAGTGATCCTTAAAAGAACCACAGTATCTACAGTCATCTCTTGGTCAGAAAATAAAGGGCAGGACAGTTACTTCTGAGCAAGTGTCTCAAAGTGCAGTTTTCTGTGCCAGTCCATCTGGCACTAAATTATCTCTGGCACTCACTGCATCAGCTCCATCTTAACAGAATAGCAACAGAAACGCAGAGCTGGTAATCTGGACCAGGTACTCTGTGCATGCCACAAACTGAGTGTTGTGTTAGGTGCTGGACACACCATAATTCAGCAATAAGCATGAAACAGGTTATTGTTGTGGAGGCTGAGGAGCTGCCGTGACAGCAGAAGTTGAAATAGGTCTGCTGATACAGCAATGGAGAAATAATAAACAGTTACTAATTTCTAACAGTTACAGGTCTTCAGCTACTGCTCCTGCAATCAGATACCCACCCTAAACAATTACCTTTCTCAGCCCTTTGCATTCCCTTCTCAAAAGAGTACAGGGGGGATATAAAAACTGAAGTGTTGCCTTCTCTTCTATGAGTAGCTCTGTATTTTCTGCATTTATCTTCCCATTTTATTGTGCCTTTTTTTAAAGACATTGAAAACATGCATCTTGGGAAGAGATCAGTACCAGGAAACTGAAATAAAATATATCATCATGGTAAGGACAACTCAGATCAAAAGTTTCAAAGTGCACTTTTTCATGAAAAGAAAAGAAAACAGAAGGGAACATCCAGTGATACTGAAATGCTACAAGCAGAAACTGAGAAAGGTTTTCACACAAACTAGAACATGGGACTTACTGCCAAAGTCTTTCACTGAGGCCAAGAGTGTAGCAAGATGAGAAAACAAAAGGCACTTTACACAGGTAGCCCTGGAACAGCGGCAGTCACAAATGCTCAGATTTTACAGCCTTTTATCCCTCCCCCCAGTGATTAGGAAATGAGGGCATGTTGTCTCACTTGCTATTTCTCCAGAAGAGCTTAATTTTTTTACTTTCAGAGAAAGGATATTGGTACAAACAGAGCTCTGAGTTGAGACCGTGGGCCTACATTGATGGGACTTTCTGTAATAGAAATAATAATTTTGTGGTGTTTAATCTTGACAAACGCGGGGCGTAAGCTATCACATAGAATCATCTCTTTCAGGCACAAACATACTCAATTCCCCAGGAAACATCCTTTACAGACTCCAAGTTAGCCAACCTTGTTCATTCTGCAGGAATACAAGAAAGTTAAACAGGTTTTCATTTGCTGTGACAAAAGTCAACCTCACTAAATTTTATGGCTTGCGAAGTGAGCAGGATGATTAACCATGAATCACAAGATAGAAATTCCTTCAGGGGATTTTCAGGAGCTGTGAAATAGCCATTGACAATGTTATCAGCATTTTGTCCTGGTCTTTTTAAAGGTGTATCCTCAACGCTCACCTCTTCGGGCCGGCAGTATTACAAGCTACAGTCATTTTTAGGTCATGCTTCAGTCACGCCTTGGCATCTCATGTGTGACCAGCCCCATCACCTGACAGATGGCAGGATGGTAGCTGGGTCACCTTTGAGCCCTAAGGCCAAGGCAGGTGAATAAAAACACATTTACACTGCTGGAAAACTTAGAAACAAAGGGAATGTACAACCCAGCTCTCTTCTTTATTTAAAATCCTCCCCCCCCCCCAAGCAATTATAGATGAATTATGCACTCTATCTCTCTCCTGTGTATGCACTTTCTCGCTGGCTAGATTTTAGTGATCTATTATTCATTGCCTTGCTCTCTCTTCCCTGCTTTTCCCTCTCTCCACACCGCAGGGATTTGCAGGGCTGCTGGGGGCACTCCTGCCCCAGCCCTGCACAGACCCTGCTCCTCCCACTCACCCACTATGGGTTATTGCCATCTGCTGGAAAAACAGCGGGGACTGCCAGGGAAACTCATCGCAGTTCCAGGCAGTAAGGTCAGGCCCCTTAAACTGGGTGGATGGCCCGGGGCTCACTGCAGTACAAGTGGCATCTTTGGGGTGTTGCCCCCGGGGCTCTGGGTGAACCCCAAGCAACAATATTATTCCACAGGACTGGGCTGTCAGGCAGGTGAGTTGGCCTGGTTTAAGTATTGATCTTTTCAGGGTGCTTTGTTAGATATACAAGAAGACTTCTTTCTCCCAAGGGTTCAATAAATAAATGCAAGTGAGAAAACTCACATTTAAAATTCCCCTAAGCAAGCAGGTATTTTAAGAACAGTAAGATCTTCAACATCTTACAAAAGACAAAAAAACCCACTCTGGAAGTAGGGATGAAATTCCCATTTCAGGAAATCCTGATCATTTCTGCAGCTTCTGACAAATGACCTAATGGTCCTGCTGGGCCAAATGTGGGGGGGAAATTCTACTGTACTTTTTACAGATGACTGACAACACACACTTTTAAAATAAGTTCTCTTGTTTTCATATCATAAGTCCTCATAAGGGACCTTAAAGAGCATTTATTTCCAACCCCCTGACATGGGCAGAGATACTTGTCACTAGATCAAGTTGCTTAGAGATCCATCCAGCCTTGCCTGGAACACTTCCAGGGATGGGACATCCACAGCTTCTCTGGGCAGCCTTTGCCAGTGCCTCATCACTCTCACAGTAAAGAATTTCTTCCTAATATCTAATCTAAACCTACTGTCTCAGTTTGAAGTCGTTGCCCTTTGTCCTGTGTCCTTTGTCACTACATGCTCTTGTAAAAAGTCCCTCTCCATCTTTCTCATGGGCTCCCTTCAGGTACTGAAGGCTGAAATTAGGTCATCCCAAAGCCTTCTCTTTTCCAGGCTGAACAAATAAAATTCTCACAGCCTTTCCTCATAGGAGAGGTCCTCCATCCCTCTCGTCATCTTGGTGGTGTTCTCTGGATTTGCTCCAAGAGGTGAATGTCCTTCCTGTGCTGGGACCCCAGAGCTGGAGGCAGCACTGCAGGTGGGGTCTCACCCGAGCAGAGCAGAGGGGCAGAATCCCCTCCCTCCCCTGCTGCCCACCCTGCTCTGGATGCAGCCCAGGGCACATTTGGCTCTCTGGGCTGAGTGCACATGGCTGGGGCATGTCCAGCCTCTCATTCACCCCAAACCCTTCTCAGCAGGGCTGCTCTTGATCTCTCCAGCCCCCAGCCCATGCTGATACCTGGGGTTGTCCCAGCCCAGCACAGCACCTGGTACTTGGTCTTACTAAACCTCATGGTGTTCCCAGGGCCCCACTTCCTGAGCTTGTCCAGGTCCCTCTGGATGATATCCCGTCCTTCAGGTGTGAAGCTCAGCCTCAACTGTGTTGAAGCTCACCTGCAACCACTGTCAAAGGAAAATTAATTAATCTCTTAATGGGAGATGAATTGCAGCTCTGATTTGCTGTGTTACCATTTATTCCTGATTGCAGTCATTTTATATCCCCCAGAGAGAAGCTTTTATAGCAGCATACAGATTACTTTTTATAGTTTTAAATCTTTTACTTCTTTATTTGCAACTTCAAGTAACTTTTTAATTATCTTATCAGACAGCAAAAAGGCTAAATAAGGTACTCCAGTGGATAATAATCCTGACCAAGGAAAATACAATGTAGGGGAGAAACAACTATATTTACTAGACAAGCCTATGGTGTAATGAAAGATTTAGTTCATATGAGAGGTAAAATTGCAAAACCATTCAAAATAGTAATTTAAAATATTTGAAAATCCAAACACTTGCTCTAGAATAATTTTTACTTAAAATCACATGTTTAATCTTCATTTTAGTATCCTGAATATTTGGCTTGATGTGAGTGCTGGGAAGTTTAGCACATTTACTAGATGACAGATAGTGTTCAGATTAACTTCCTGGACTGAGGAAATCTGACAGTCACTTGTCTCCAGACAAATCATACTCTGACAAGATGATGTGCTGATGATTCTCCATTCTCTGTAAATTCTGCAATTTTTCATTTTGTGGTTGCACAGCAAGAGAAAGGCACCTGACCTTGCTAAAATCAATGCTCCCCAAAGTAAAAGAAGCCTTTGATTTGGTCAAGATCTTCTTGTGACAGTTGTTGAAACTTCACAATACATTGATTTTTGATAAACTAAAAAATGGATCTGCAGAGGCTGCAGGGCCTTCTCACACTGGGGGCTTGCCACAGGTATTTCATACCCAGATTTATTCCTCTTAATTGACCATGGGATGAAATTATTATTTTATTACCCAATTCCTGTGCTGGGGAATATAATGAGGGAAGTGGAGTACTCAGTTGTTCACATTTACAATCTACATTGCCAGGAAAAGCCAGTAATAGAAATGGCACAGTAAAAAGGTGGGTCTTGTGCTGGAGAATTAACACTGCATAAAAGAGAGAAGAAGATGCTGTGGGAACTGGAGAGTCTTGGTGTGTGACAAAGAAATAAATGGCAAAATTCTTGGAGCTGCAGGGGGGCACTGCAGTTCCCAATTTCCCTCTTCTCCCCAGGGAATCCATGTCTCTGGGCAACACAAAAAATACTGCAGCAGAATGGCAGAATTACTGCTGGTTTTGGGGGATGCTTCACTGGAGTGTTTTATTGACTTTTAGCAAGAATTAATTTACAGAGAGCACACCAAGCCTGTCCTACTGGTGGTTCATTTAGAGGTATAATTTAGGGATTTATTTTTTTTTGTTATTAATTTTAGAACTGCTTTAGGGTGGGAGATGAGGGGATGTGATCCACGTAGCTTGTTCTCACAATTTTCCTTGTGCTCACTGGATTTAGGGCCTGGCTAAGGTGATGCAGAGTGCTGTGAAACCAGGGCTGTGCTCAGGTGAGTTTCTCCCTGCCCACCAGCCCACAGCCAGGCTGCTGCAGAACATAGGTTTAAGACAGTGAAGATTTTTTTTAATAGGTTTCCATTTCAAAACCTGGCAGGTTTTATATAGCAGGGAACAGATTTTTCTGTCAAATCTAATCCCAGCCAATGCCATGCCATAATCTCCTAATTACACTATGCAGTAGGATCAGTCTCTCTAATCCTTAATTATATCTTTGCTTGGAAAATGTTTAGTCTCACTTCTGTCTCTTCTACATGGTCTCCAGATGCCCAGAGGATCCTCAGAGCTGCTAATAGTAATAATCTGCTGAGATAGACCTCAGAAGTTTCTTAGAAAGAAACTACAAATTCTCCGTAAAAAGTAATTCAGTTATCCCAAAACTCTTCATAAATTTGACCCAAATTTGTAGGGGAAAATAACAAACAAGCAAACAAAAACGTGAGAGACAATACTGCAGGATGCTCCTGGCCCCACTCCCTTGGAGACTCTCAGTTTGTGCTGAAAAACCCTCGCCCACAAAGCATCGGAGACTCACATCAGCTCCAAATGAATCCCCACCCTCAGGGAGCATTTAGCCACGGAGCAGCGATTGCTTGGCTATTCAGAAGATCACCCCTGAACAAGACATTATGTATTGGTCAATTGGACACAGCAGCAGCGTTTTGGGTCAGTGTGAGATCCCTGTCATTCACCCAGTGCAGTGGGGGCACAGCTGCTTTCTCAGGCAGGATTTCTCAGTGTGGTGCTGGCTGGCATCTTGAATGTGTAGGAACAGATCTGTGTATGGAGCCCCTCCTTTTTACCTTTTTTTTTTTAATAATTGTAAGAAAAATAAAATATTCTAATGTCGGTTAGATGGAATGGTTTTTGTGGACAAAGCTTTTTTTAGCTAAAAGAAACACCTGCAAATTTTACATACCGCTCACTCTGGTAATTGCTTCATTGTTTCTTTTATTAACATTTTGGTTCAGCTGCTGGGCTGAAAAAAAAATCAGTAATTTTCTCAGACCAGTTCATAATGCTGGGATGGGGCTGCCTCCCTGTTCAGAATAATAATGGTGGTCTGCTTACTGTAGGTGTCAGTTAAGTGACCTGTGGAAATCTGCAGTAAAAATAATATGTGGTTCTTCTTCAGTCCTGTACAGCTTCCACAATACAAATGAAATCAGTGGTCTGTGGGTCTGGCCTTACCACTGTAGCACTTGAAGCCACTTGATAATATTTCATCAGGATTCAGAGATTTAATAACAATTACTATGTAAAAAAATTCAGAGTTAGATTAATCTCATATTATTAGAAATGTGAACCATTAATATTTTAAGAGGGCCATTAAGGGGTGGAAGGCTAAAATGGATGATCCAGCAGTACCAGGGAGGCTTGGGGACACATTTGAAAGCAGCATTTAGTTCAAAATGAATGCTTCAGGAAAAACAATGACAGGCGAAGAAGAGTGTGGCGTATAGAGGCGTTTGATGAAAACCAAGTTTTCTTCCTAAAAATCAATAAGAAAGAGTGGGAGTGGTGCTGATGGGGAAGCTGGGGAGATCACCATTCCTCTCCTCCCTCTGGCAGGCATGGGACTCTGTGCTGTCTGCACCAGCCTCCCTCTTTTAATGAGAGCCTCAGCAGATTACAAGCAGCATGATTCTAAATTTCAGTCTCAGTGAGGACACCACTTCTTTGTCCCCCCTGCTGGCAGGTAGTCTGTCCTTTTCCTGCATTCAGATGTGACCATGAAAATGCCCCAATACTCATCATGACTGAGAAAACCCAGATTCTGGGAAATACTAGGATAGGTCCCCAAATCAAACACATCTGACAGTGCCTCTGGGATGCTGGAAGCATTCAACAGGAGCAGAGGATAAAGAGGGTGGCATCAGCCCAGGATGTTTTTTGAAACAGCAAATGTTATTGACAGGCAGCACATGAGCTGAGTCATTGCAGAGGTGTCTCAGCTCTCAGACAGGTATTTTGGATGTGTAACACTGGAGGTAGGACACCCATGGACAAACTGCATCACCCACTGGTTTCAGAGCCCATGGGCCACTGAGGCAGGCACAGATCAGTTTTGTTCACACATCAGATTGAAGCTCTGGGCCGTGGCATGACCATTCCCCACACTCCATGGAATGGGACAAGCTCATATCAGAGGGAGGGAGCTCTTGGTGTTTGTGTAGGAGGAGATGTCAAGGAATGAAAAGTGAGTAGGAGGACCTTCAGTATTCCCTTTTTGCAGGGGGAGAGCTGGCTCTCCCCTGGGCTCAGGATTGCTCTATCACCCAGAGACGTGCTCCAGGACAGAGAAAATGCCATTTCTTTGGAGGTGGAGCTGCAACAGGGCTCCTGTGATGTGCAAGCAGTCCCTCAGCCTGATGCTGCACAAAGGCTTGATACTGGCCAGACAATTTGTACAAGTTGAGCAGGGTTTTTGACACAGCAGTGGCCCTAAAACTCAGGAGTTTCTAATTGCCATCACAGCCCTCTCATTGCATGACTGATACTCAGCATGTGACACAGCATTAATTATGCATTTTGATTCAGAAGATGCAGCTAATTACTCTTGTCCTGGCTGGTGTTTCTGTACTTCATCCTGTTCACACACTCAGCATTCATAGGCATACATGAGAGATTTGCTCTACCCAAGCCAGTCATTCAAGAAGAATAAAATTGCAATGAAACTTAGGCAAGTAGTGGCAGCAAAAGGCTGAGGGCCAGCTGGAGGTACATCCCCAAGTCACAGTGTGAGGGTGAAATTCAAACACTCTTTCATCAGGTAGGAAGAGCAGATTTTGACTCCCTGATTTGTTAATCTCACATCTTTCCTGGCATCACAGCCAGCTTGGAGGTGTACATAGTGAAATATGACTATAAATAATACTTCTTCACACTAGCTAATTTCTTAGCTTTTAAGGAAGAGCAGCAGCAGAGTCTCTTTCCAGGAAGAACCATGGCAGCTGGGGTGCCCATGCCTGTCTGGGGCAGTTCCAGGGCACCCAGGAGCCAGCAGGACCCTCCACAGAACCACTGTGCCTTAGGGCATCTGGGTCCTCCCTGCTGAACACCTCCTGCTCACCCCTCCTGCACCTTGGACCTTCTGAGCCATCCAGCCACTGGGGTCATGGCTCCAGCACAGGTGACACTCTGGACACAGCAGAGCAGTGTCCCTGCCTGTGCTGAGCCTGGGGTGTGCCTGTTTGTGACAGGAAGGGCCATCAGTGCCTCTGCCGTGCCACCTGAACTTGCCATTCCCTCTGAACGTGCCCATGGCTGCCCCATCAACATCCTGGTTCTGGGTCATGCCCTGGCTGCTGCTCACAGCCACTGAGGATGTGAGTCACTGCAGGGGTGAGCAGGCTGCTTCCTTCAAAGCACAATGCCCTGTCCTGGGGTTTGGGGCTTGGTTTTGGTTCTGTTTTGTTTTATTTTCGCGTAATATTTCTTTCCCTGTGGGCAAAAGCCTGCCCTTCTTTGCAAGGGAAGGTCAGGGCAGAGCTCAGCCAGGGCAGCTGAAGTGCACAGGCAGAGGCAAGATGTGTGGACCTGCTTTGGAGCAGTTTGAGAGGCAGACCAGGAGCAAGGAGCTTTGGTCTGAACACAGCCCTACCACCTCATCCCTTCCATCAGTATCTCAGTTATTAACATTAATTATTAAATGCTTAATAATGACATTCTACCTCTACTACTGACACACTGTGAGACTCAAAAAATCATTCTGTACCCCCATGTGCAATCTTTACACAGAAAAGCAGTCTGACCTCTGAGAAGTGTTTCATAAACCAAGAACAATAAAAATGGTTTTTCCCCAGGAGATGTTTTCCCTATTTCAGGCAAGACTTTCCCAATATTATTTATCTGCTTTTAAAAATATAGTTTAAAATATTCAGCAGTAAAAGGTGCCATTATAAGAAACAAATTGCACAGAGTCTTCAACACATGACAGTCTGGGGTAATCTCACTGACAGTATTGCACATGCATTAGAACACACATCAAATGAAAATAACATTTCAGAGGGGAACATATTCCACGTCACTCCCCCACAAGAATATTTCAGAGGGTAGGAGAGACCTGCAGCTGTTTGGAAAGTATTAGTCTCATTGCAGAATGAGTCAATACTTAGTGATATATCTTTTTCCAAGTAAATCAGAGTGCAGGACAAGATCTTCCACTTTACTGATGCTCTGGGGGTGCTTGTGCAGGAAGAGAGGTGACACAAAGCAGCCCCATGCCCTGGTGCAGAAGTGCAGCAGCCACAGCTGGTCCCAGACACTGAGGTGCCCCCTCGGTCTGCCCTGGCAGGAACAGATGGTGAGTTGCTGCTGCCAGCACTGGTGGTGTGACCACAATTTTAGGAGACACTCTGCAATTTCAGGGTGGTTTTGCTCCTTGGTGAATTCTCACTGTGCCCCGGGGAGTGGGCAGGACAGAGATTTCAACGCAGGACTGCAGCCAGCTCAGGCACTGCCTTGGAAACAGGCACATTAAATAAAATGTGAACTCTTCTGACTCTTGGTACCAGGCCCAGTCTGCACCAAGTGGGTTTATGTAGCTAATGCCTTGCTGGGGCAGAGTAGCTGCCCCTTTCCCACCTTCCAGAGGGATGCTCATCCACAGCTGCTCTGCTCCCTGGAGTGGGAGGAACTCTGGCCACGGTCACCCGGGCACTGGTGGGGCTGCTGCTGACCTCAGGCTGTGTGGGCTGGGGCTGCACTGACAGTGAGAACAGCCCTGCCTCACCCCACACTCGTGGTGTAAACTGGGTGAGGTCATTTCAGCTGCAGAGCATCCGCAGGGATGCCTCTGTATTGAAGGATCAGCAGAACCTAACAGTCTCAAGGAATAAGAAATCCAAACACACATGCACATGCATCTACACACATCTTTGTGTACATACATGTGTGTGTATATACATATATAGATATACCTGAATAAATAGTGCAATCATTTCATAGTGCTACAAGTAGCCTGAGGTATTTGGTGTATTAAGCAGCAGTCAGCTTCTACCTGACTTTAATGAGTGTTTGTTAATGCCTGTGTACTAAATGACTGCTGACTGAGTCAAATACAAATGATCATATCAGTAACATACACAGAAGATAAACCTAGCTCCTCAGCTAAATTCATTTCCCTGCTCTCCTTCTCTAGCTGGCATTTACAAGCTCCAAGCCCAGAAAACAATCCTGCTGCAATAATCACACACAACTAGCTACAAGCTCAGACCAGAGTCACAGGGACAATTTAGGCTGCAATAGCACCCTGTGATATTTAACTTTTTGACTAGCATTCATAATATCCCAGCTACACAGGGGATGCAGAAGAGGTAGGTACAAGATGAAAAGCCAGTGCAGGGAGTGCAGTGAGCCCCAGGCAGGTGCTGGAATAGCTGCTGAGGAGGATAGAGCCCAACCCTGCTCCTCAGGAAAGCTTAAACCACAGTTTTTCACAAATATTAATTTTAAACTTGACTAAAAAAAAAAAAAAGAAAGAAAGAAAATAGAAAGGGGAGGTTTATTTCAACGCTTTGCAGTATATGGGAAGTGGGAGTAGGAAATTCTGTGCAGACCCATACACCATACATGAGTCATGACTTTCTGTTTCAGTTCATTTAGCTTCTGCGTTTGCTTTTCATTGCTCTTGCATTCACCCACTGGTTTAGGAGTTTTTTGTGGTTAAAACAGTCAAGACATGGGAACTCCTGGTCTGGCCCTTCCTCTGCCCAAGGGCAGTTGCAAGCTCTTGTTGCCCTCTCAGCTCCACCAGTGGAAGTTCTTCAATTTTCTATGGAGTCAAGTCAGTGTGAGTCGCTGGCATGGAGGTCGCCACTCATGAGCAGAGGTTGAAAAGCCCTTTCCCATCCTCGCTCCTGAAAATGCTGAATACCAAATACTGTAACTTCTAATGTTGCCTGCAGCACATTCCCAGCCACTGAGCCCTAATCTGGGTATGTGAGGGGTCAGCACCTCTCCTCCCCCTGGCTGTGGTGTCCTGGGAGGTGACAGACACGTAGGGACTTTGATGTCTGCAGGTGTGGAAAAGCAGGAGATAACAGAACGAGATCCCTTCAGGGTCAGGGCAGGTTGCAGTGATACACCTAAATTTTGGGTTATGATTTTGTCTGAGGTTCCTCTTAGATGTAGGTGGTGTGCAATCTGCACAGCTATAAAGACCAACAGGAATTAAAACAAAAGGTGGCCTCATTAATCTTTTCTAAAATATCTGAGGTCTCTATGAGTTCAAAATGTCCCAGTGGGTGCCCAGTTCTCTGTTATGATCCTGTCAGTGATGCTGCCCACTGCTAGTAGCACCACCAGGCAAACTCTTCCAGGTCTGCTCTGTCAGAGGCCCTCAGCTATGCTAATACAGCAAAACCTTTTCTTAAGGTGAAAGATTTCTCCTGGGACAGCATTCAGGAAATGTAAAGGCAGGGGAAGAAATTAAATTGAGCAAAGAAACACTCTGTACACCTTTATTCCTATCAAGTACAACACCACACTCATTTTTTGAAGCAGTCCCCTTGACTTTCCCCAACCACACGAGCCATTTTGTCTTTAAAATTCTCTCCAGGCACATTGGTTTTGTCTGCTCTTATGGACATACCTTATTCTTCCATGTTTGCTATCACCATATAAAGGTGCAGGCCCCTCGCAGTGATGCACTTGACTGACTGAACAGGAAGCAAAGCCTCACCTTGACCGTGTGGCAGATCGGTGCTTCCCTTTGGACTCACCTCCCCAAACTTCTAAGCCTTAAAGCAGTGAGGCAGGGAGGTGCACTCCAACCAGCACAAACCCATAACGGCACAGGTATTTTGCTGTGTCAAAGCCCTGGCAGCACGGCAGCTGCATATTTTCCCGATGGTTATCTCCTCTCCCAGGCTGCTCCGTGGGTGCAGCTCAGGGGAAACGTGTTCCACCAAGTCAGCGCCGACCCGCGCCAAGGCACCCTTTTATCCAGCAGCAGCGAGGTCCCAGCATCGATTCCGGCACCCCCTGCAGCAAGCAGCCCTGGGCATTCCCCAGGGCAAACCGGGAGCGCAGCTCACCCTCCGCCGTGTCGGCGATGGGCCGGCGCGGCTTCTCCCTGCCCTCCCCGTGCCTTGCGCTCCTGCTTTTCCCCGGCTCCAAGGGAACAATCCTCGCCTTGTTCCCGCTCAGTGACCTGGCGCTGGGATTAACACGCATGGGCGGCTGCAGCGGCTGCACAGGGGGGAAATGCCGGGGCTGCCGGGGCGTCGGTGGCACCCGCCCCTGCCCCGGCCATCCGCACCCGCCCGCTGCTCCCGGGGGCACGGAGGTTTGACGTAACCCAGAAGAGATGATGCAAAAAACAAAAAAAAACCCCAAAAATAAAATAAAAACAAAAACAACAAAAAAACCCCCAAAAAACCCAACAAAACTTAAAACCAAACCCAACCCACTCTGGGTTTTGAGAGGGTGATTTATGTGGTTCCTTGGATGGAAAGGGCATCTGCAGGGATAGACAGCCTCATGCTGCACTGCTGGTGTGGCTGAGGAGAGGACTGCACAGAAGGGGGGAGTCAAATATTTAGAGCAGCAGAGCCCCTGGATGACTTGCCTGCCAGCCGTGACTTTGATTTCCATCATCATCATCATCATCATCATCATCATCATCATCATCATCATCTAGGCCCTTCTGTGTTGCCAAGAACGTCAGCCCTGCCTGAGGCTATGTGACCCAGGGAAATTGCTCCCACCGTCGAGGACTTGGGGAATGCAATCACTAATTGGGGGAACAAGTTAAGGACACCGAAGTGTTTTGCCCTGCTCAGCCATGGAGCTGATGGGAACATTTTCCAGGCCCAACCCGGCAGCATTTGCAGCCCCCAGGGAAGGAGTCTGCCCTTCACCCTCTGCAATTTTCTCAGAGCTGTGCTCTCCAGCATTTCCAAAGGCCTACTTTTTCCAATTGCTGAAAAAATGATGTGAAGGTTTGAATGCCTAGAAATTTTAAAGAAATACTGGTTTATATCCATATGTAGCTTCTTGCAGACCTGCAGAATTCAGGCAGCCACAGCTGGATCTGACTTTTTGCTCTGGCTGGAGGCTGAGGGTGGTTCTCCACTTGCCTTGCTGGAAAACCCTAAGGGAAAGCAAGGGAGGCAACAGCATCCACCCAGTGCTTTATTTGGCTGTCCCAGCATCACCATTTTCAAGTGCTAGCAGGATGCTGCTGTAAGGCAGGATGAAGAAACACTGCTAGGAATGCTCTCAGAGCCAAACACTGGAGCTGAAAGCAGAGGGAAGAGCCATCCCACAGTGCAGGCCAGGCTACCTGCAGGTCCCACCTGTCCCTGAGTAGACACACCTGAGAAAATCTCTGATATGAACAATTTGGTGGTGCCAAGCTCACAGGAGTTTTTAGGAATCAGAGCACATTTACAGAAGGTTATAATTTCGGTTTGTATCATTCCATCTTAACCCCCAGGCACATTTTGGGAGTGCCTCTTTCCCCTGAGAGCAGGAGTGAGCCCTGCTTCTGTGGGCAGTGTTTGGGACCCCTGCCTGACTGGGTAGCAGAGGGAGGGCTGCAAATACATGCTCTGTACTGTTGCTCCTCTGTGGTCTGTGCCCACAGCCTGCTCATGATCCCTGCAGCCCAGCAGAGAATGGGAGCAATGGACAACCAGCAAAAAAAGACTCTTGAGACACCACACATCCATCCATGTTATTCCACTTTCACAAGCTTCCACAGCAGATGTAGTTGTCAAAAGATTTAGTTCCTATCCATTATTTACTGTATCAGATCAGAGATCTCAGAACTGGTTACAGAAGAAGGAGTTATTACAGAAGAAGGAGTTATTAGCTGTCTAGTAATTCAAATGATCTGCTCCCCCTTATTCCACTTTTTGTGGAGCTATGTTGACGTTTGAAAAAAAAGTTCTGTTGCTATAGCTACCAAGATGAGCTTCCAGCCATGAGATTATGATCAATAAAATATGCCAGATGTGTCTCCAGGAGCTTTCATTAATAAAAAACCAAGTGTGATGAGACTCTTCAGACTAATTCTAGGGGACACAAATGAGATGCTTTTAAATATCTAATCGGATGAAAAGTAAAAAGCAGCTAGCACCCATAAGATTCTATGCCAAGCACTAACTGAAGCATTGCTCTCACTGAGAACACATGCACTAAAATAGCCTTTCAGAAACACACAGCCCAGAAAGCTGAGCACAAGTGAAAGGGGAACCCTGTGTTTTCCGAGGCTGCCGCTGGTCCTTTCCCTCCTGCAGAACTGCTGATGTGGAGAACAAAACCCTGGAGCATGTTGTAAAAGTGAAGGCTGAATTTCCTGTCCTTGCAAAATCTCTTCTTCTTTGCAAATTGTCTCAAAAAGCTCAGTATTCACTTCCCTCTGGAGTGTTTTCCCACATGTACTGTAACTCCAAAATAAAGATGCATTCACAGTCAGGCCCAATGAAGACCCACTCGCCAGGCATCAGCAACAAGGAGAAAAGGCAGCAGAGGAGGAGCAGAGAGGAGCCTCAGAGCCTGGTCTTGCCTGAGGGCCAGCAGCTCCCTTCCCAGCACCATGCCAGGGTGCTGGGGGGCTCTGCTCACCTTTGGAATCTCCCTGCACAGTGGGTATCTCCTCTTCTCTACTGAATCTCATGGGTGCAAGAGCTTCCAAATACCTCTGGGTCCCCTCGTCCACAGCCTTGCTTTGTCCTACGTTTCCAGACTCTGACCAAGAACATGACAAAGCCAAACTCCATTCTTTCCCAGGCTGGCAGCACAATTTCTACCAGCTTTATCAACCAATCGTATGAACCAAGGACCCTTTTCTTCATGTCCAGATGTGCTTACACTCCAGCAGTCAGTTGTGGATACAGTTCTCTGCCCCTGACAGCTTCTGCACAGGTTCCATTTAGAGTTAGATGAAGAGTAGAATGAAAATTTTGATTAGATTTGACTCATGCTTTTATGCTTATTTTTATGCATTTTGGCTCTTCTTTTAAATTATTTTTTTTATTCGTATTCTCTTATGTTGCACTTCCCAGCTCATTTTCACCAGCTAATGAAGGTTAACTCACTCCAAGTTCGGTGGATGCTTTGAGTCCAATTTGAACACTGCATCTCTGATTAGCCTGTAACAGTGAGGTACATGTCTGTGCCGTATTGTCATTGAATTATCCTGCGCTGGAACTGGATGCCACTGTTTGTCACTGTGGGAATGAAACGTTAATTTAATGCTATCTGCATTTATTAGAGAGCAAGCCCATTGTACGGGCTGCCAAGGGAAACTGACAGTCTTCTAGAATAATGAGTCTGGGGGGGAAAAAATCCATTTCTCATCAGGAATGACTCTTCCCACCTCTCTTGTGCTGCTCAAGTGTCTGTGGATCAATGAAGACAAGCCAGCTGGAAATGAGAGAAAAATACAGAAATGTCTCAAGCTTCACTTATGAGTGGATTTGATAATGATTCACCCACTGCACAGGTCTGACTTTCTGCCATTAACTTATACCATTCATTTCGCAGTTCAAATAAAGAAACCAAAATTTGCGACATTTCCAGGTATCTTCCTGTGGAAAAAAAAAAAAAAAAAAGGGGGTTTAAACAAAGAGTGGAAAATACCTAGGAGAATATTCTGATACATATTCAGAAACATAACGTGCCGCTCTTCCCAGTATTTTAACGCCAGGATTCAATCCTGTGCAGCTCAATGGGAAGGAGCAGCACGGCTCCCGGCGGGGCAGAGGGATCCAGCAGCGCAGGCGGGTGGGCAGCGGTGCCGAGAGCCCGGGCCGGGAGCGCGACCGGGCCGGTCCGAGCGGTGCCG
>VZTZ01043693.1:0-36673 GCA_013400955.1 Drymodes brunneopygia
CTAGCGAAAAGCCAGGACAGTATATGCTTTCAACTTTTAGTGCAAAGAAGCCAAAAATTTCTTTTTATATCTGGCACAACTATTTGGAGCTACTGCAGTTGCACCCAAACCCTTCCCCTTCCTTACATCAAATGTGGTAGGAGTCCGTCTCTCTGTAATACCGTTAATTACAGGCTCCAGAGCCGGAGCTGTGGCGAAGGGACTGAAGGACATCTCGGGCTGAGGGTACAGTGCAGGAAGCAATCTTGGCCATTTAACGAGCCACGATTTCTGTCAA
The DNA here is from genome assembly GCA_013400955.1 of Drymodes brunneopygia. Classification (NCBI taxonomy): domain Eukaryota; kingdom Metazoa; phylum Chordata; class Aves; order Passeriformes; family Petroicidae; genus Drymodes; species Drymodes brunneopygia. Next base: position 278 of record VZTZ01043693.1, read on the forward strand.
CCGGAGCGCCCCACGCACGCACCGCCGCCCTGCCACCTGTGCCCCGGGGGAGGAGGGCACGGATTCATCGGGGGCGGATGGAGCCAGCCGGGGGAAGGGCTGGGGGCCGCGCGAGAGCCCGAGCGCCAGGTGCGGCCGTGCGCCCCCTCCCCAGCGCTGCCCGGGGCAGCACGGCTGTGCCCAGCGGGAGCGCGAACGCGAAAATGGAAGCCAGCGGAAGGGAAGGAGATGCGGCGAGCGGAGCGGGGCGGCAGCGCTGCTCTGCGGAGGGGGAGGGAGGTGTGTGCGGCACAGGTGGAGACCCGCCGCCCCCCGCCCGGGGCCCCGCTGACCTGCCAGGCTGTTGTAGCAGTCGACCTCGATGGCTTCCACCGCCTGCCGCTGCTCCTCGCTCAGCCCCACCGCGGCGGCGGCGGCGGCGGGAGGGCGCTGCCCGGCCGGCTCCTGGCTCAGCAGCAGCAGCAGCGCCTTCAGCTCCAGCAGGGCGCGGTGGTACTTGCCGATGGCCTCCCGGAATTTCTTGTCCTTGTAGCACTGNGGGCTGGGATTCCACCTCTTCCATTCCCCTCCACACCCCGGTTTCTTGGCTCCATCGCCTCTCCCAGATCCCAGCAGAGGCCATCCACCATCAACACCTGTTCATGGTCCCTCGAAATGTTTTGGTGTGTGTACTCCATATCACTGGGCATACAGGTGCCAGACCATGAAATCTCCTGTATCCTCTTGCATCAGGGCAGCAGAAGCCAAGGCCCAGAACTGCCCTGGCACCAGTCAGTCAGAGACTTTGATTTTCCTGAAACAAATTTTCCCATGGGCTGCTGAAAAATGGGTCGATGCTCACTGATACCTGGAACATGTCCTGGTTTGGGGATATCAGTGGGGAGTGACTCTCCTAGTGCAGACCAACAGCAGAAAAACTGCGCAACATGAGACATTGTTTTGTTAGGCCTAAGACCATGTCTGCAATGAATATAAAAACAGTTGGATGTATTTTGGGTGTATTGTTGTGCCAAGATATTTTGTAGGTCTTACCTCGTGCTTAAAAATTAGAGGATGGATGAAAACACCATAGTGCAATTTTTTTTCTCAATAATATATTGCGATGCATCTTTTCATTACCCGTGCAAGTCTTACATGGTAATGCTGCAGCTGTGGCGCAATGTGTTCAAGCTTCTCTCTACAACCATGAGGACATTTTAAAATGCAGACTTGAGTTTCTCTTTGGGGTATATACAGCCTACTGTGGTGACATGTGTTGTTGCAGTGCTGGGCAAACTGGGATAGCTGTGTGGCAGAGCTCCATGTAAAAGAATAATGCAGGTCTGTGACTGGTGCCTGGATAATTCCTTGTTAGCAGGGCCAATGAGTTAGGCTTTATGCATTGGGAATGTTAGTCCCTGCTGCTAAGTTTCTGGACCTTGTTGAGGTTGTGGTCACAGTGTGGGACAGACACACATCTACTCACTTGAATCCAAAAGCCAGAGCCACAAGGAGAAGCAAATAGCATCACACTTATTGTGACAGAAGTACAATTTTGAAAATGCTTTCACAAGAGAAATTATAGCTAAGATATTCAGTAGTGATTACACGATTTCAAGTGCTTTCATTTCCAGGTGCCTTACTAGATACATCCTCAAGAAATCTTAGTTTATGAAAATGGATGCTCAGAATTTTCAGGTACCTCAAGCCAAGAGTAAGATAAATTACTTACAAATCTTGCTCAAAGTACATGTGATCTAAAATCAGGAAATCCTGGGGGGCGAGTGTGGCGGTGGTGGATATTAGTCACAGTAGCTAGAGTAGAATTGATGTATGGAACCTAAATATTAAGGAAGGAAAATTCCTATTGGGACATTGTTTTAATCTTTCTGCTAGTCATATTATACAAAGTCAGTTTAAGTAATTTCAGAGGTTTCATTGTACCATTATTGATTGCTGCCTGGGAGAACTCACAAGGACAACGTATATCTCTTGTACTAGAACACTGACTTTGCCAGGGGAAAGGAGATTGCCACAGAGGATTAATTGCTGAGATCTGAGCAGCTGCAGAAGCTATCGAAGAAGGAACTGTTTTCTTGGAGGGTGATATAGCAAAGTGACATTGGGAATAGTTGCTTTCCTTTTTCAGCATCTGCCTGAGCCCATGGACTTACATGGCATAGGGGGCACTGAGACATAAGGGACTTTTTCTCCTCTCCCACCCCCTCTGCTTAAGGGATCTTTGAGATTTCTTCCTTTGATTACTGATAAATAGTGATAGTCTGAAACAAGCTATGAAAAGTGTAAATTTTCTTACAGAAGAGTTTGGCAGTGGCCACTGGCATTATGGGTGCAGAAGTGGTCACAAAATAGTGATAAAACTGGGTGGTCCTTGCATTATGAACTGTACTGAATACACCAAACTGTGGCTTAGTCCCAAATGTTGCCTAAGCACCCAAATGAGCTTTCCACTTTGTAGTTCTTCCAGAAATGTCCAAACTCTCTTCCTGACATTGCTGGTGCCTATGAAGATGAATGCCGCAACCAAGTAAATTCCAAAAGAGACCATAATAGAAATATCTGAATGATTGCTGTTTATTGGCCAACTTGGACTCTTTGTTGATAGCAAAGAGTTATCCCTCAGCTGAGAGCTGGATCTCTCAGCCAGAGAATTCAAAGCTGCCATAAGATGTGCAGGATGACTGGCAAAGGTCAGTTTAGTCCACCAGATCCTTCTTCCTGGAGAAGTGTTAAGTAGTGTTGGCTGTACTAAAATATTTAGGAAACATTGCACCAGTCATAGGGTCACCACACTGACCACAGCATAAGGGACTGCTTTTGTTTGTTTGTTTGCTTTTCAAGAGGAATGTGGTGCTTGGAGGAAAACATGAGAAGCTGTCACCTTTCCAAGTCAGACAAGATTTGTGCTTGAGAGATACCTCACATTTCATTTAACATATGACGTGATGTTCAGGTTTAGATTTCAGCTGTCTTGGGCCCTCTAGACTCCCCATACAGGCTTGCCAGTGGTCAACACTTCTAGTGATATTCAACTTGAAAACATGACAGGAACCTGAAAAGCATCAGAAAGAGTAAGTTTATATATTATATTGATGCACTGAACTGTGAAATAAAGCATACATATATTCAGATAAAATTAAGCCAGTTTGCTGTCATTACCTGTGTGCCATGAGATGAGGTCATGGTATTGGTCAGTATTAGCTGTCGTGCTTGTCTTTTGTCCGATGGTGAGGGGTTTTCTGTCCATAGAAGCAGAACATGCTTATCTATCCCATTCTGTAATAGATGGGATGTGCCTGTCTGGATGCCCCCAGGTGCTGTGAGTGTCTAAAACTGCCTGAGTGTGCCTGTCTCTCCTCCTCCACACCGAGTTTTCCTTAGCATGTTCCAAAAGCGCACACTTGCATTGCTTAATTATTATTAATAGTAGTATTATGCAGAGGTCACATGCTTCACAGGATATTTTAGGATCTGTGACTCACTAAACCATAATTTCCTGTTCACAGCTTACCTGAAGAAAATTTTCTTTGTGGAGTACTGTTCGTGGTTGGAAAATGTGGGGAAATGGTAAATATTGAGAAAAATACTGGATCTTACATATCTGTGAGCTGTCCCAGCCTTCCTCCAGGTGCAACTGTTTCTGCCTGCACATAAGATGATTAATTTACAGGCATATGGAACAGATTCTCTGTATTTCAGGATACTGCTGTAAGGAAACTGGAAAGGCTCCTGAGACAGCTGAGGAGGTTGGACACGGGCTCTGGTGGGGCACTGAAGGGCTGGAGAATCCTTCCTATGAAGAGAGGCTGAGAGAGTTGGGGTTGTTCAGCCTGGAGAAAAGAAGGCTCAGGGGCAGGGACCTTATTGCAGCCTTTCAGTACCTAAAGGGGGCTAGAAGAGAGTTTGGAGAGGGACTTTTAGCCAGGGCAGGGGGGATGGCTTTAAACTGAAAGAGGGTAGATTTATTTGACATAAAGGAGACATATGTCTGTGATGAGGGGGTGAGGCACTAAAACAGGTTGCCCAGAGAAGCTTTTAGAGAACATATCCCTAGGAGTGTTCAAGACCAAGCTGGATGGAACTTTGAGCAACTTGGGCTAGTGGAAAGTGTCCTTGCCCATGGCAGGTAGGCTGGAGATGATCTTTAAGGTTCCTTCCAACCCAAACCATTCTATGATTCTTCTAGATGGATGTGAATCCACTGTAGCATTTATGCTGTTAGGTGAGCTTTTTATAAATTGGAACTCTAAGGGCTGCTATGAGGAAGCAAGTTTACATATATTGAAAACCAGATATCAGTTTGGAAAGCAGTATAGCATGTAAGGTCTCAGTCCAGTTCTTGTGCATTCATTCATGTTGATGGGACTGCTGACCATGTGAGAGCTGTTTCATCAAATCCTTCATGCCAAAGCACAAGCCTCACCTATTTCCAATTGTGATGAAAATAGTGTCAATCCCTTGTGAACAGGAGAAGAGATCTCTCATTGCCTCCATTCAGCTGCATAATTCCCAAACAGCAGCAAGTTTCCAGCATACACAGCTGCTGCTGCTACAGTCTGTCACCAGCTTAGTCAATCATCCATTATTTATTTCCAAACTGTATGTAAAGCTCTGCAGCATAGCCTTTTATGTCTATATACAGGGAGAAGAAGAGAAAGAGCTTCTGAAATGCCAGGAGAACAAAACCAGAGAAGCCTCTCAAATCCTTTGTTGGGGAAATTGTCTTATGTAGTTATATCCAAGGAAGAGAGGAAAGGGAAATAAAATCACATTTAACAGAAGGTGCCACTGTGGTACAAATTTCTTTAATCTCTCCATATAATTTGTTGCTGTCAAAAATTCCTTTTTAGAATGTGAGATCCTTTGTTTACAAGTGTCCATCAAATGCAACACACTTGGAGAGTATTGTGCATGTCTTCTTTCACAGTCTGCATTCTGTGTTGGGTCAGTTCATCCTGTGGGCTGTTTGATGCCTGCTGACTGCCTGGTTGAGAATGGTTAATCAGGACTACAATGAATCTCCCAGGAATAGTACACAATCAAGGAAGAATAGCCCACAGAAATGTTTGCAGACAAATAAGAGAGTCTCCGTGACAAGCCATTGTTCATGTGCGTATGAACAGCATCTTTGTCACAAAAAATGCTTGCTGACAATACTAAAAGGTGGATGGTTAAACAGAGCAGCTGTTCAGAATTAAAATAACAGTTCCAAATTCTGGTTTCAGCTTTCTGTATTCTTTCTTTCTTTTTCATAAATGCGGTAACAAATTGCTAACTAAGAGGCTTACCCATGAACCCAGGACAGGTCAAATCAAAACAATTTGACATCATTCCCAGTGTTCCTTTTTGCACTTTAATTAAAAATGAGTTCTCTGATTTCCAGAACGGTCACACTGGAAGGAATGCTGCAAAAAAAAAGTTTGAAAAACACTTTTAACCTCTTATAATCAGCTGTTGACATCCCATCTGCAGAGTGCAGCTATAATCTCTCAAGAAAACCCCAGTGTTCTGGGCAACTCTTGCACTTTATTCAGGCTGGACTAAAGAGCAGCAAGGTGGATTCCTCTGTTGTATGTGAAAGGAGTAGATCTGGAAAAAATCACACCCACGTCTTGCTTATCAGACGGATATTGAGAACCACAAAGTAGGCACTCCTATATCTTTCAGCCCTCATTTTTCCTCTGTCTTATCTTCCAGCATCCAAAGCTGTCCTAATTCTGAAGGCACATCTCTGCCAGGCAAAGGAGAGTGGTGTGAGGTTTTTAAGTTAGCAGTGACCTAGATCTGACTTGAGAACAATGCTTTTTCTGAGACCCTAAGGAAGCAGACCCTCGCTCCACTGCCAGTTGCTGCTGCCCCAGGGAGACCTGCAGAACTGCCTAATGCTCCACCACAGCATTACGGGCTCGAGTTACTGCGCATCAGCTGTTCCTCCAGCCTGGCAGGGTGCCTGCTCCGACCCTCCACAGAGGTGAGGGCACTTATTCCTGTAATGCTGAAAGACTGCACATTGTGCAGCATTAGCAGGGAATAAGAGACTGCATAGAAACAGTTACTGCAGCTTTGCTCATGTCTGGCATCCTCCTACTGCCCAGATAAATGGCAAATAGGTCAACGATAGTAAAGATCACTTGACTCCAAGAGTGACCAGGTGACACTTAGTGTTCAGATCTGTACAGAAGTGCAGAATAAATCACGTGGGTTTGAGTCTAATGAGACACTATGCAGTGTAACTGGAAACTGAATTACTTAACAACACAAAAAAGAATCCAAAAATGCCGTCTCCCCTTGAACTTTGAATTGCTGGTACTCTGAAGAGAAACGCCATCCAATGGTCACCAGCAGTAACGCCTGCTCAGTTTGTGTGTCCACATTAGGACTGTTGCCTAGTGTTTACACCATGCTTACACCTTCAGGATCAAACAGTGATTGCAACTGCACTCCAGGATAAGTGCATATTTATCATTACTTGCCCATTACCTGAAGAGCTCACACCAGCACCCTTGGGTTCAACTCGCACATACAGCTGTAACACATGCAGCTGAATTCTTCCATGGCATCATATACACACACATCAGAAGTCCACCTAACTACCTCTATGCTTGAAAAACCATTTCTCTATTAGTTTTGTGGCTTAATCTTTTTTTATGAGATTAAGAATGACACATGGGAGCAAATGGAAATGCTTGTGCTTCTAATTGCATGCTTTGTGTGATACACAGCTATTCCCAACTATAGGAACTGCAAGAGGAAAACTATGAGCAGTAATTTTACAGAGCAAGCAGACCTGCTAGAGAAGTGTCTGCTTGTTTAATATCTGGTCTGGCAGCATGTGAAGGAATTTAGATCTCACAACAAGCAGAGTTGTCTGGAAAGTTCCTAGTTTGGCAATGTCTTTGAAAACCAGGGCTTACAAGAACTGTCTTGCATATCCCATCTGTTTTCATTGTCTTATGTCATGGCACAATCTTCGCTAAGGTAAAGGTTCAATGCCTGCTAACTTTGTCATTCCTGAGGGGTACCAAACCCTGGCCTCTGGGAAGGCTCTTGCTGTGCTAGATGTACTTGATTGGGCTGATGTCAGAATTTGTGCTGTTTTCCTGTCTGGTCTCAAAAGTCCCTGCAAGTTGTTGATGGTGATCAGAGTGGTCTCTGAGGAGAAACAGGCTATTTCAGGAAGTGTGGCTGACAATACAGTAAATGGTGCTGTCCCCTAAGAGAGCACTTAGCCACTCTGTCGGCAGACTGGCAGGCCCTGCAGCTCAGTTAGCCGTGCTATTTTTGGAAGAGAGGTGAGACAAAGGTGTTTTATGGTCCTGGCCTTTAACATGCCTGCGCTGTTACTGAGTTTGAAGGGTAAACTGCAGGGCCTGAGTCAAACTTCAGTGTAAATGCATTTGTACTTGACTTTCCAGTTGGATGTAGTTATTCTGCTTGCTTTTCTCTCTCTCCTAATATGCTGAGGGTGCTGCAGTGCACAGCTAAGCAGATGGCTCACTTCATCCTGGAGACAGATCCATTTCTGAGCATGGGGATTCTTGTACCTAAAGAAGTGCTCAAGTGAAACCATTTGAGTAAAAGCTGCATGGAGATAGTTAAGCTCATTTACCACATATATGGGTGATTTGCTTACAAGAAAAAGGAAGAAAAACTATGAGATAGGAATGCTTCTTGCTGTATCTCCAGCATTCATCGTGCAGCATATGGGGTTTTCCTGAGGACATGCATTCCCAGATTTCCTACAAATTTGTGAGGTCTGGTGAGCACAAAGCTCCAAGCAGTGTGGTCACAGGCTTACCATCTGTGTGTGATCTCAGTAGCATCAGCCCTGCAGTTCACAGGTGAGGTTCTCATCTTTCTAATTTCGTTGCAAAAATGCTTCTGTTCCCCATGCAGACAGCTTTCCAGGCCAGGCCTCATCTCCCAGGACACTGCAGTGATGGAAGGTGGCCAGCATTGTGTGGTATCAGTATAACTGTGTGTATACTGAGAGCTTAAATGAACTTTAAGTGAGGAAGAACCTTGCTGCTCTTTAGTCCAGCCTGAGTAAATGAACTTTAAGAGAAGAGAAATTCTAATGGACCTTGATGTATAAAACACTTCCAAACTCATTTAGTGGTCCATGTGATATTGCCAATATAAGGTCTCAAGTGTGGACATGTAGAGATTAGTACTATCCCTGTTTAATTGAAGCTCACGGAGGATTCCACTACAGAAAATTTATTTAGTGGTTCCTGCAACACACTCTTATTGCATTGGTAGGCTGTTTGAAAGGTATTTCTTTCCCCATAAGCTGTCATGCACAGCTTACGTTAACAATATTGCCCTGAGGAGAGTCAGATGAGCAGTCCTTATGGACCTACTTGTCTGTGCACACCTGTCACAATAATTTCTTAGCCCTGAGCAGGAGTGTCCTGGCAGCTCAGGAAATAAAGATTTCCTGGTGTTGAGGAGACTGAATAGAATTAAAATGGACTATTTTCCTCCAAAATGAAAATATCTGTATTAATATAGATTTTTTTTAATTACTTATTGACCATGCCTCTATTTGCTTCTCTGATTGCATGTCCTGTCAATTAACTACCCCATGACTGCAGTATCCGCACTTCATTTAATCCTTAACCCAATGGTTTTCAAGTAAGTATGGTTTGCTTATGAGGATCAGTCTAGATAAACCTCTCACTGGGCAGTTTCCTTCCTTCCTTCATGAAGTTGTACAATTATTTGATTTGTTTTCATCACGGTTCTGGGCTTAGAAATACCAGTACTAAAAAATGCAGAGCAGTTAGAGGAATAAGCTGTGCTTGACCTTATTAGCAAGATTACTTATTCTGTACTGAGAGGCTTTGGGGATTCTGTAAATTGTACTGAATAAATTTGATTAAAGAGGACTATAAAATGGATAAACACGTGCATTTAAAAAAATTAAATTCATATAGAAAGAGAAATATGGGATGAATGCAGATTTCCCTGTCCACTTTTATAAATGTTCAAAGACAGAGGAGACATTTGATCTGCCATAAAAGCCAGTATGGATGAGAAAGTAGAAAACCCATGAGCAATACAAAAATTCAGGCTACTGCTTCTGTATCCTTGATAGTCATCTGAGAATCACTTTGAAGTGATCAATTATTCTGCCCAGAATAGAGTCCAAGCTTTCATCTCAAAGGCTAGTACGTCATGAGCCATACAATGTTCCTCTCCACTCACCTTTTCTTTTTAGGAAGGAACAACAACAGTGAGTTGAACAGATGGATAATACGGATGGAAAAGATACTCCAGTAATCCTGGAGTTAAAATCTGAATGATACTGATTTCACCACAAATCTGACAGTGGATACACAAAGGCAAGAAAACTCACTTAACCTACCCTTCCTTAAATCCAAATCTTGTTACAACTTGGAATAAAAAAAAATAAAAATTAACATGATTGAGAGATTTGGTAAAGTGTCGCACTAAACAAGGATTATTTTGGGGCTGTACATCTGTATAAGACTACATAGCTTGGTAAGGCTCAAGTTGTCCTTTTTCAGTATGGAGCCCCAGTTGATTATGTAAGGACATTTCCTGCTGGCCAGAAATGCAATTTCCCACAGATGCATTTTTTACAGATGCAGCACTCTATATGTGAACGAAACACTTTGCTGCTGATTTGTCCCATACTGAGGAAGCCCATCCTGGAGAAACAGCCCTATTGATGAAGGGTGATCATTGCCCTGCCTAATATTTTTTTCCCTCAAACAACAGTATATGCTTCATGGCACTGAATCAAGCTATGAAGGTCAGTCATGTGGTGTATGTTGACGGTAAATGTTAATTTTTGATAGATTTGTAGGACATACAGTTTGTCTGTATTCATCTCCTTATGTTCCTATTACCATTATTTATCACTGCATCACGATAGCTTCTGAGTCCCAGTGGAGCCCCACTGTGCTAAGTACTATAGAAACACATGCCTGGCTTTGCTGGTTTGGCTTCACTCCAGTAGATCTGCTATATTAATGTATCTCCTGCCTTGCTATTCTAATTTTTTTCTGTTCAACAAATGGAATGTTTAAAACACTGGGGAGAAGAGACTGGGGGTAATGATCAAGTAAGATAATCTGATTTTTAATCCATAAGTGTCCTTGCTCCACTTTCTATTGCACTGATAGAAGAATGACTAGTTCCTTGCTGGATGTGCAGATATGCATGTTCTGTAAGTTTCCACATACCTACTGACTTCAGTATGATCTGCAAAGCAAAGGAGTGCTGTGACTATTTCCATTATACAGATGAGGCTCTGGTATCAGTGGGAGTTCATCACTTGTTTGGAGCAGATGTTGAATCTCTGTGATGTGAGCTCAATTAATTTAACCTACTCTTTCCTACCAAAACCTGGTGTAAAGTATTTACAACTGGCTCACTCTTTGCTGATGTGGTTGAGAGAATATCCCAGATGGAGGGGTCTCACATGTACAAAAATGTACTGGACAGTGCCCTCTTGCTAAGCTACTTTGTCCCAGTTTTGTATATCCTGAGCTCAGGGTCACAAGTACAGGCTCTGGAAGTTTCTGTGAAGTGGCATAGCAACTCTGATCTCAGTCTCTGATGATGGACAGTGCAGCACCAGCATGATGGGCTGATACTGTTCTGATACTCAAAGGATCCACCTTGCTGCTTTGGGACCCTACTGAAGCAAAGTATAAGATAACCTGTATTTGGGTAGGGAAACCTGGAATTTTTTAATGTAGCCTGTGATAGGAATTTTGTTGGTCCCACAGAAGAAGGGATAGATCCTCCTGAGAGTGGGATTTCTCAATAAATTGCAGATCCCACAGCCCATGCTGAACACAAATTCACTAGTAATTTCTTCCCCCACAGAGGACCTTGAACTTTAGAGGCTATAGGGCAACAAAGTGAAGCCTGTAATGACATTTTCTGCAGCCACTTCTGAAGGGAAAGGAAGAGGAACACACAGCTTCTTAGCCACATTTGCAGTGACCAAGGAAATCCCCTCTCTGAAAATACTTTGGTCAGACTAAGCAGTAAAAAGCCCATGCAGCTGTTGAGATGAAAGGCCCCCACAAACTCATGCCACCTCTACCAAACTGGGCCTTTTCTCTCTCCAACACAATATCCAATTACCTTTGATATAACCTTTGCTATATGCAGTATTACCCAGCAGGGAAGGAACACTTTGTTATAGATAATTTTTTACAGGCCCAGCAAATAGACCAGGTTGCCCACCTTAGGTTAGCTCAGACATTAGTGTTAAATTCCTGCTCACTCTGGACCCAGGGATGAGCAGACATTACCGGCAGCTATTACTGGGCTCAGTGCTTAGGCCACTTGCCTGCCTTCAATTTTGCACAGTGTGGAGGCACAGATGAAGAAGAATACTGCAGTCAGGATGGAAATAATGTGGATTTTTCAGTAGTTTTTGGAGTGGGGACATGTAAAATTCCTGTGAAGAAAGTAAAGGTGTTAGAGTTAACAGGAAACAAACACCAGTAAAAAATGGTGCAAAAGGAGAGCAGGGAATAAGGGCTCCAATTAAGAAGCTGCCTGGACCATTAGGTACCTGAGACAAGTGATGAAATATGCACACTAAGATTTAATGGTAGGGGAGGATATCTGTTTTAGATAGATGGAAGGTGCAGAGAAAAAACATTTGTGACTCAATGGACAGAACAGAAATGAAAATTCTTCACTGAAGTGAAATGGACCCCTTTTAGCATTATGAGGGCTGCAGTTGTTTAAGTAGAGATACTGCTAGACAGTTTCATTAATGTTCTGCCACCATTGCTGCTTGCTGGATTTTGTAGCTCTCTCCAATCTTGAAACATAGAAATTAAGAGTTTCTTTTCACTTCCTGATCTGGTCAGCCTGTCAATGTTTTGCATCCTCCCACGGGGAAGCACAGGGCTCACTGCCAAACTGAAGCCCTCTGTTTTTCAATAGAAAAATACAGCAAATCAGGAAAACAAGTCCTGATTTCTTCATCAGACTAGAGACACTCTATTTTATTAAAGCCCTCTTTCAGATCAGCCAAGTGCCTGACTTAAAGGCATAAAAATCAAGGACTTTGCAATTTGGCCATATTGGGGGTTACAATGCACAGTGAAATAATGGCATTCAAAGCCTACTGAGAGGTATCCACCAAACGCTAAGGCTGCAGTGCAGTCCAGAGATTGGGAGTATTAGATTCCTAGACATATGCAATAAACAGGATATATGGTGAGAAGATTGTTTTGCTTCTCTCCCCTTCCCTGTCCTGGGCAAGCCTTCACTGTGAGCAGACACTGTTTGCTCGTTGGCAGTAACTGGGCCAGGGCTCTACTCCAGGGCCCTGATCTGCCCTTTGGAAACTGGAGGGAAATAAAACATCGTTTGACTCCTAATCCAGCAAACAAATGCACACAAGTAGAGCTGTGTGGTATGGAGGCCATGCTTCAGGGTTGCCTGAGAGCTTCTTCTGCCTCTTGCTGGACATTGGCTTATATGTGACCTGTGCAGCTCCAGGGACATGGGGCAGCTTCTGCTTCTCCCACCAGTCCCCTCTGGGTGATCCAACACCTGTAGGAAGGATACTTGCTGCATCCTTCTTTGTCGTGGGCTTTTGCATTGACAAAGCCAATGCAGCAGCAGAGATGCTAAGGTCGGACATGTCTGCAGAGACACAAAAGTCAGCATCTGCAGTTGCTGGTTTTAATACATGATCATATGCAAGATGACATAGTTTGTGCTGCTTTACTTGGAAGCTCATTTCCCCTCCTGCCTGCAGTTGTTAGCAGCCATGTGGCATCCTGACATTTCATCTTTATTAACTTCTTGACAGATAGCCTTTTGGGGCTTACTGGGAGATTAATTATTTTCAGGAAGCTTTTAGACTATTAGCAGGTTTTCATCTTTTCTTTCCCCATTCTTTCAAACAGGAGACTCTAATAAAGCTCTATGAGATGTATTAAAATGCTCTGAGGATGCCAGGAGCATCACTCTTAGTGTCCCCCAGCTTCTCTGCTCTTTGCAGCCCAGAGCTGAGAGCAAGGTGGGGGGGAGGGAACACAGTTTTGAGCAGGGCACCAGCTGCAGTGATCATTGCAGCCACTTTAGTTAGATTTTCCCACTGGCATTTTTCCAGGAAAAAAAAAGAGCTTACAAGCCTGGCTATTTTTTTTATAGTCAATGCATGTGATTAGCAGTATTTATAAAAACTGTGCAGAAAACAGCATCTCAGGAAAAGGAAAAGAACATGCAGATGCACTGAGCGAAAGGAGAAATTAACAGACTTTGAAGTCAGCAAAAGTGCCTGATTAAGGATTTAAAAATCAGAATTTTGCAATTTGGCTGTGCTGTGGGTTTCTAAAGCACAATTCAGTGATGGCTTTCGAGGCCTACTGGAAGCTATTTTGTAAATTACTGCATGTGTAATGCCATCTGAAGATACCAGCAACACGAGTGTTTTCAGGGTGGAAAGACAGAAACAAGCAAAAATGTTAAAACAATATGGGTGATGAACTCATGGTAGCCCCCTCAAACATTTCCTTTACCTCCTTACAAATTTTGTGATGTCAGCATATCCTTGCATTGCTCATGCATTTCTTTCTATGATTTGTTTATATGTCTTTCCCTCAAACCATAAAAAAGGATTTAAAAGAATATTTTTCCATTCCTATTTATTATAAAACAGTAGCGAATTGCTCATATCATAAGTAATTCAAGCCCAGCAATTTTTCATTAGCATAAGAATTTAAATTTCCCTTGTGCTTCATTGCAGAACTAGATTTACTAGAACACAGAATGGAACTTGGAGATACTTACTATTAATCTGAGAGTTCAAATGCAGGTTGGCAGAATCTGAGGTGCTGGGATGATGTCCTTGTTCAGGAGCCTCTTACGTTTTGGAAACTGCCCAGAGTTTAATGATAAGGATTGGTAAGGATACATAAACAGTACTTTTCACCTGTTGGTGTATAGCTAGCTTATTTGTTCAGTCTCTGCAGACTGTTAGAAATGTGCAGAGAGATGGTTTTCCATCCATTTTTAGATGTAGTGCTCTCTGTTTAGCTGTGCTTCTTTGAAACTCTAAAGGGATTTCTTTGTAGTCCCCCTACTGTACCCTAATGTGGTTTGGAGCACTCAGTGCTACCAACACTGCATCCACTGGAGATAACAAACACTGTAAATTAGGGACAGTCTCCTCTGTTACATACAGGGGAGCAGAGTAGGATAAGATTCCTCATTAGCTCTGATCACAGAAATACAGAAAAATAATTCCACTGCAGGGAGAGTGACACTAAATGACATCCAAACACTGGGGCATGAAAAGGTGTCAGTTTTTATCCAAGTATTTTATGCATTTCTAAAGCACACAAATGGAATGAATATGTCTAAATATTCATTGCTTAAGGTGTCTTTCTCTGACATCAAAAGCAATGTGAATAAATTTCTCATTTTATGTGATAGCTTTCATTATCTCTGCATCTGTAATCCACACCTCCTGCTAAGAGGGACAGAACTGCAATGCTCATTAGGACTCTCCCTTTAGAGGAAGCCAGGTGAAAAAGTCCTCGTCTTTTATGCTATAGCAGAAGGTGAAAATGTTACCAGATGAACAATTCTTTCTAGCAGTGCTTTGGCTAGTCTCACCATGCAACTGAAAATTCATTGTAAGCCATCAGCCCCATTATTTCTCACCCAGGAATCTTTACTTTTCTGCCCCTTGCTCATCCAAAGACATACTTGCTGAGGAGAGGTGCAGAGTCAGCAGGAAAGATGGACAACATTAATAATTAAAATAGAGGTTGAGTTTGCATTTGCTACTGAAAAGAAATGGTTTGCACAAAAATAGAATTAAACAGGGCATCAGAGAGGCTCCAGAAGGATGGCTGTTATGTCTGGTGGCGTTTTTGCCCTCCAGGAGGATTGTTCATGACAGCGATACAGAGGTATTTGATTTAGAGTGGCAAACTATCATAGTATTATTTGGAAACATTCTGGTGCAGATAACACTAGAGAGATGTGTTTGGCAAAGGTAGAAACTGCTAACAAGTAGCAGCTAACTAATGAATGGGGATCTGCAGTGTGCATACATGAAAATTACCCCATGGAAAAGCACATATTATACAAAACATTATCTCAGGGACAAAGACAAGCACCCAGGAATTGTGAAATTGAAAAATTAAGGTTAGATTAGATTTTAAATCTAGTTGTGTTATTAAATGATTCCAAGTACTGAGTTTCCATGGCTTAATTCTGAATTCAGTATTTCATCTGGACAGTGCTTGTCTGTTCAGTACTTTTTCTTCCACCGTTCAATCTTTTTTACTTATTTTTTGCCCATTTAGCAAATCTTCTTTTGAAGAGAAGATTAATTTTCTCAGAACTCTTACCATCCCAGCCTCATATTTTTGCAGATCTTGTTATTTTCATGAACCACTCAGAGCCAAGGGGCCCGTTATCACCTCCTTTTTACAGATACAGTCATGAGGCACTGAGATTACAAAAATCTTATTTTGAGTAATTAAACTGTGAGAGATTTTAGAGAACTTAACTTCTCAGCGTGCAGATAATTACAAAACACACAAAGCATGACCAGCATTACTTTATTTGTATCGAGGGTTCAGCACATCTGTAAATCAGAGTCTGAAAAAACTTCATTAATCTAATGTATGACTATACCACTGGCAAGACTAGAGTCCAGCTTTCCAAACCAGCATTTTTCTGCCTGACCTTGTCACTTTCTGTAACCTTCGCTTGACATCTTTGCATCTTTCAACACCTGAAACATGTAAAGCAAGTGTTCTGCAGGCACTTCTTCACAGAAAACAAGCCCAGAATATTTGCAAGTGATATAGTGACTTTAACATATTGAATGAGACAGGAATACTGGGAAGAAAAAAACCCAAGAGTATGTGGTTTTGCAATTACAATCTGTCTCCTAATCCATTGGTATGGGAGGACTGAATAAAAAGCAAATTAGCAGCATCAGCTCTCTTTTGCTCTAAAGTTTTGATTGCTTTCATACAGTAATAATATCCCTTTCCTGTGCTTCGTACACAGTAAAGCACTTCCTATACTTTCCAGCCTCGGGTCTATAGTGGAAGGGGAAGAGATTCCATCACCAATTACGATCACGTTCCATTAGCAAAGTGGTAGCTCCAGGCTCTCTTAGACTCTGCTACTGCCGGCAAGGGGATGGCTGATCTCAGCAGCAAAGGCTCGGGCACAGGGAGTCCCTGGAGGTACAGCAGGCATGACACAGGGGTATTGGACACTCTGTGCAGCAGATTGGTCGACTGTAGTTGTCAATCTAAATAAGGAGCTTCTTAATCCTCAGTGTATGTATATTCTTCCACCCACTGAGTATTGTTCTTCGCCTTGTAAATGACTGATGACCGACGATTTCACTTAAGAACCAAAATGTCGAGGATCATATCTCAGGACAGGAACCATACAGTGTTTTGATGGCGTAACCTCAAAACATCTACTATTCCCACAGGGCAAACTAAATCAGGGCTCCCCCAGCCAGCTCAAGCTGGGTGGGTGTGATGCTGAGCAGCAAGCCGCAGCCCACACCTCTTTCACTTTAAAAGTGACCGGCAAATACCAGGGGGCCAAGGTCACGTGAAAACGACTGCAAAACCTTCGTATCGCCCCTTTTGAGCAAACAGCTCCGAATGAGCGTGTTAATTTTCGGCACTGGCGCCGTCGTTCTGGTTATGCACCACTCGCATAGCGCACAGCCCTTCGCTTCAGGCACGTGTTTCCCCAGCCAGAGCCTGCGTGTGGGGCCGAGGGGCGTTCTCCCCCACACGGCTACCGCCCCGTCCCGCCCGCCCCGCCTCCCCGCTCCGACGCCGCGTCNGAGATTATGTTTTGAAAAAGGAGTGATATTTGATTGAAGTGTTAAAGAATATTTATGTTGTAAACAAAGTAGAAGTTAAATTGCTGTGAAGAATTTGAACTTTGAGAGAAGTGGGGGTTCAGAGGCCGCAGGAAAGGAGGTTATTTTTCTCGGTAAGAGTGTCTGAATGGAAGAACATCAGAAGCCTGTGTGGTGGAGTCTCAGAGAATGAACAGGAGCAGGTATTTAGGGAAATCTCATGAAGGGTCAGTTTTGATAATGCCACAGAGGTTTTCTCCTTTTTTGTCTTCAAATTCTTAATGATTATGTGTAGTCCTGTGTGTTTTTCTGTCTTCCTTGTTTGAGATTACAGGAAGGAACTATGTAGACAATTAATGGAGGAGTGCTGTATTAAGTTATTAGCTGATGTGAGAACCTGTCTTACTCCAGATCATTTAAGCTCCCTCAAAGTCTTTTATCTAATACAGTTCAACATATTAAGTAGATTTTGAGGCATACTTCTATGTTTAATGTATCTGCTGTGGATTAACCCTGGCTGGATGCCAGGTACCCAGCAAAACCACTCTGTCACCCACTTCTTCAACCGGACAGGGGAGAGAGAATATAATGAAAGGCTTGTGGGTTGAGGTCAGGACAGGGAGAGATCACTCACCAGTTACTGTCCTGGGCAAAACAGACTCAATTTGGGGTAAATTAATTGAATTTTTACCAATTAGATTAGAGGAGGATAATGAGAAATAAAACCTAATCTTAAAAACACCTCTTCTCCACCACTCCCTTCTTCCTGGGCTTAACTTCACTCTGAAATTCTCTACCTTCTCTCCCCCAAGCAGCAGAGATGAACAGCGATTGGGGTTGTGATCAGTTCATGCATGTTGGCACTGCCATTCTGTTCTCCTCAGCAGGAGGAGTCTTCACAGTCTTGCACTGCTCCATGGTGGGATCCCTCCCACAGGAGACAGTCATCCATGAATTTCTCCAATGCTGTTGTCTGGAAACGGGCTTTTTCACCTGGTACAAGATGCCCATCCACACAACAGAGTTGAGGTATCTGATTTATTGCTCTTAAATCCTGTACCAGCCTATACTCCTGAGAAAAAGACTTCTTTACAAGTATTAAATTAATTTTAGTTATTTAAGCAGCAATCAGTACTGCGCCCAGGATATCATTTTCAGGCTCCTTTGAAGTCAGGTTCATTGGTAAGCAGATTTGAGCTTTCCGTGCCTTTTTCTGTGAGATGCATAGCTGTACATAGTTCTCAGAAAGAAAGAGTCACTTCAGCATTTAGCTTGCATGGTAAGTCTTGCCCTAACCATGGAAGGGGACATTCTGACGTATAGAAACTCGTGAGTCAGTTTAGTATGTCCAATTGGGACAGTCCATGACCTGTAAGAGTGGCCATGAAACCCTTTTTCCGATTGCCCCAACAATCGGTATTGTAACATTGCTAAGTGGGCCCTTGCATCTGTTTATTACTGAATGTGTGGCTCTGCTGTTGATCAGAAGTCTATTGTTTCATTCTCTGGTTATACTGGAGCTAGGAGGTCTGCTAGGGATGCCTTGATGTTTTCCACCAGTCCCCTCCTCTCACAATCAGAAATAATGTTTATATCTAATTGTCCCTTCCTACCTACAAAGAGTGCATTGATTCAGGCCAAAGGGAGGGAGCCCTTTCAGACCCCAGTCTCCCCTGCCTATTGCTCTCCTTTCACCTTCTTTAGTACCTTTCTCTTCTTCATGGTTAAAGGTATTCAATATAGCCTGCATAACTCCCCCAATTAGGTTTATTAGTCAACATGATAGTTTCCAAAAGCTGATACATTCCAGTAAAACAGATTTAAGCCTAGCCACGTTGATTATGTATTTCAAAAATGAATGGGACTCAGATAAGGGTGAAGCTGATAATAATAAGTTTCCCTGAATTTATGGAACGGTTAGAAATTGAGGTAGAATGCTGGATGATCAATGGGTCTGCCTATGAAAAGCCATCCCAGATTTCTCTGCATGGCACATCAAAACCAGTAGTGAAAAATTCAAAATTTTGCGCCTCTGAAAAATAGAATTGGTGTAATTTTACTGTGTATCCCTTTGGACCTACCATCATGTGGGACTACCATTTAAATTCAAAATAGATATTACTGAAACTAAAGCAACTGCATTTTTTCCAATCCAAGAGTATTAGAGTTTTTTATCTCCACAAATTTTGGAAATCAGGCCACGTGTTGTCTAAAATACAAGTCATCAAGAAATTTTGTTTCATTTTTGTCCATCTTGGACTCTGAAATTGGCAGAATTAATAATGCAGATTCATATTCTGCACTTAAAATTTGTGAACAGGTTGGTTTAAGTACCTTCTGTGCAAGATGGTTAGCTTGGTTACACAGGCAGTCCCTCACTTTTCAAAAATTACCAGGATATGCAGCCCCCAGAGCTGGATCAGGATGGACAAGTGCCCATTGTCACAGCAAGCGTGGCCTCTGACCTGCCTTACCCTCTGGGCTAACTTTGGGGCTACTTTGCCCAGGTGAACATGACCTGACAGCTGTGCAGGGCCTGGCAGCTCGTGGGGCTGCTTGGCATGGCTTGTATTGCACTGGGCGTTGGGAGAAGTGTGAGCCAAAGTGTTCCAGCATGGGTGCCCCATGGAGTCACAAGTCCTACCAGCAAACCTGCTCCAGCTTGGGCTCCTCTGTCCAAGGGACCAGAGGTCCTGTCAGGAGCCTGCACCAGTGTGGCTTCCCATGGGGTCACAGCCTCCTTTGGGCATCCACCTGCTCCAGTGCGGGGGTCCTCCAGGGGCTGCACATGGATCTTTATTGCCTGCAGGGGAACAGCCTCCTTACCATGGTCTGTGCCTAGCTCTGTAGGATACGGGGAAGCTTCCGGCAGCTTCTCACACAAGCCACCCCTGTAACCTCCCCTACCAAACCCAATACTCTGTCAGGCTACTTTACTGTTCCTCTTGGTCTGTCAAAGCCTAGTGCTGGGCTACCTGGCCGTCAAGGCCAGGTTCAACACATTGTGTGAATTACTCTTCTTTTTTGCCACGGCTTGCTGGCTCGTCTTCCAAATTGTCTTGAAAATCATGACAGATTGGCAGTATTGTCACAAGCACTTTACTTTTGCATCTGTGATGCAAATTCCACAAGAAATGCTTTGCACAAGATGTCCTATTTTTGAAAGGAACAGGGTAGCAGGAACACCATCCTTTTTTATACCCAAAATAAACAGTGCAGGATAACAGGCATGTCAGGTTCACGGTTTGTTTTATTCTTCCTCTCCTTTTTTCCAAGAATAGTTAAGAAAGCAATCTTGCTAGTTATAAATGCAATTAAAAATACTGGCACTAAGCAGCTATGGATAATTGAGTCTTAGAGTCCAACTTTATATTCCATTTTATGATACATTTACCAGTCTATATACAGTATGATAGCTATATATATATATAAAGCTTGCCTGATATTCCTCTGAGAAATGCAGGTGTTGTTAATCACACAAAGAAAGTTTGTATTTGAAGTGTAATGTGAGAGTTTATTATGTGAAGAATGCAAGTGCTTAGGATTTTAAGATTTTTTTGAAAGGAGAGCTCATTTGGGTTTGAATGGCATTTGAAATAATCAGTGCTAGCACAACCTAGGTGCTTAATAATGGATCTTAGTGTTGTGTTTTGAGATTTCCTTTTCTGTAGTGAGGAGAGAGAACAGCTTATGTGAAATAACATGAATGCCTCTAGACTTCTCCCTCCCTTTCCCTGCGCTGCGTGAAACAGGCTGGAAATTCTGAGATTAGCAAAGAAAAATGGTTTACACGTAGCTATTTCTGTTCCATTTTTCTGGTTTGCTAAGCAAGTAATGTTACTTTATTAACTCTTCCTCAGCTAAGGTGCTAGTAGTGTATGAGCTGACATTTTTGAAACTGATCTAATTATCCTTGAGCATGCTGAATTATCACAGAAGTTAAATATTCTCAGTGGAATGATAAGTGGGAGTTCTGGGTGTGTATATAATGCGTGAACTTTAAGGAGTGATTCCTGTGAGGAGGGAGTTTCAGATTTTCAGTCAGTCTTCAATGACTTCTCATCACTTAGGGTTTTTTTAATCTAAACAATGCATGTCTCTTCCTGGTTTCTTGTGTCTTGGAAATTGTTTGCTGCTCCTGTGATTTAAAATGGATGAATTTCAGGGTGTCTTTCAAGGTTCCTCCTGGATCTCCAATGTTAGAAAATTTGTTGACTATGGAAGTGGTTGTTGACACTGGTTTCTTTGATGTGCCTGAGAAACATCATTTTGCTGCAGTGTGATAACAAAATGCAGGGACTTTAATTCATATTTCCCTAAATCTGTAAGAATTTAACTGGGCTATTATGACTTGTAGATTATAAAGTGTGTTCATTTAAAAAGCTTTCTCTTTTTATATAATTGTTAGTGTTCAGTAGTTAGATATCTGTAATATCCACTGAGTTATGGAACAAGTAATTTGCTGCAGGCAATTAGGCAGATTAATTTTATAGCCAGAAATAGAATCTCTTGTTCAAGATTACTGCCCAAAGATAGCATCTTTGTGTTTGCTGTTGTTTTTTGGGGGTTTTTTTTGTTTGTTTTTTTTTCTTGTGTACCGCTACGAGACCTGCAGAAGGTTAAAGGTTATCAATTATTATTTGAACTCCATGTTACATCTCCTTTCTCTGCTATTAACTGGTGGCAATTTACTCTTGGATGTATTTGTAGTGTTTTTGACTGCTTTGTACTCAATGTAGATTTATTTTCCCAGATAATCTGTTGGGAATTTCCTGGGTTGACAGCTCCTGGATTCCAATATTAAACAATGGGAGTGTGTTGGACTATTTCTCAGAGCGAAGTAACCCTTTCTATGACCGAACATGTAACAATGAAGTCATCAAAATGCAGCGGATGACCCTGGACCATTTGAAGTAAGTTGTAATTTGCAGCTGGTCCCTGTGCAGCATCCTTTGGTTCAGAGGCTTTGGTGATTGAATGGAAGCATGCTGGAAAGCTCGTTCTGTTCTGTGCTTTTTAATCCCACCACTTTCCAGGGAGGCCAGCTTTTTCTGTATTTGGATGTTTTCTACTTCTTCTTATGCCATCTCAAGGATGTTTTAAGCATGAGGGATTCTGTGTCACTTTTGAGATTCCAGTAAATTACCCTTTAGATATTTCTCTGAAATAGAAAAACTGTCTTCTCTCATCTTCCCAGCTCAACAGAACCTGAGTAAAGTAATGTAGTTAAATGTTTTTTTTCTGTGGTGGATAGGGTTTATGTTAGGGTGTTCTTTGAGTTCATAAATAGTTTGTGTTTCCATATACTGCTGGCTATGTGCCATAATTAGTCCATAATTCCTCCAAAGGGCTGGCTTTTTAGTATGGATAGTAAGAGTAGTGAGTGTTGTAAATAAACTGGTCACATATGGTTGTGTATTGAGATTGCATGTGCAAGTTAACTTTCAGCTTCCCATCTGCTACGCCGAGCACAAGTGAGTTGTTCGAGAGCTATTTAAAGACCCCACAATATGATAGGGAGTTTGCAAGCAGAGCTAGAAGTTCATTGGTAAAGTCACTTGTGCTCAGATGTGGTTGCAGAGAGGCTTTTACATCAGACACACAGATGGTCACATCATACACCAGTTCTTTGTTGCTGTATTTAAATGACATCTCCATGATGACAGATTGTTATCTTTCTTGCTATTTGTCTGTTGCTAATTTGTTCTACTTGGATGTTGTGTCAGATTGTTATAACTCCCTTTGTCTATGCACCTAGGGTTTGATAGCTAGCTCAGGAAATCCTTTGCCTAAAGAAGAGCTTTCAAAGCATCAGAACTTTGTTGCTTTACTGCCGGGCCCTTTGGTCACTCTTCACATACTACAGATTTTACTTTGAGGAAGATACTTACTCTGGTTGCTTCTTTTTCAGCCAGATGGTTGGAGTGGAGTACCTCCTTCTTCATGCTCAAGAGCCCATTCTCTTCATTATCCGAAAGCAGCAAAGGCAATCTCCAACACAAGGTACAGTCACTCACTTCTTGCCCCTGTTGAGAAGCCTGATCAGTGAGTTGTTTTTAGCAGTTCTTAATTTGTGTCTAAGTACTTCTGTTTCCCTTTTTCTGTCTTTATTTCCAGTCTAACTGGGAAGGTATGAGGCCTTGTGGTGGGGAGATTCTTTCTCCAGCAGTTCTCTGCAGTGTGCCAGCAGCAGGGAGTACCATCTTGTGGGGAAATGGGAATAGTGAATGATAAAATGCTGCCCTGTGCTACATTTTCCTACAGGAAATTGCTTTTAGCATTCGTTCCATGTCCTGTTTATCTCTTAGGCTATGCAAGAGTATCCATTTCTTGTTGTGATGGAGTCTTGTGATAACAGCACCATTCCTTCCTACAGTGTCACTGATGACCTTTCCAGTTTTTTAATCAAACACCTTAGTTTTTTTTCCCCCATCTGCATACAACTGGCTTCATTATTCCTTTTTAACCTTGAATTGTTTTGTGTGTGTGTGTGATTAAACAAATATGTAGCTACTTTTCAATAGTTATTGGACTGTCTTATCTGTTTACTGCATGTTCATATAAAATAATTTAGGCTATTTCAGAGTAAGCTTTGTAGGAAAGAAAGGCAGGGTTAGTGCTAGTTATTTCTTAACTTATTTTTTTGGTGGGGGGATTTAGGTTCTGCATATGCATTTTGGTTTTGTACGTGACTTTGCCTTGTCCTGTAATGTTTCTTATTTGCATAAGTGATATGCAAAATCATTATATGATAAATATATCAGATAAGGGTCCCTTTACATTGCAGTTCCATATTGAGAAAACCTGCATGATTGATTCTTTTGTACGTCGTTTGAGTTATTTCTTTATTAGAGATTTTGAGCATAGCTTCTAAAAGTGAGTGGGGAATTATCATGTATCTCTTAATTTCTGGTTTTGACTCCTTTCAGACAGAGACTGGAGTTGGAGATGAAACTAATGATTAGGGAGAGTTACCTGTCTCGGAAAGGAGGCCCTGGTACAGAGCTGTGAGACAGTAAAACTGCTGTTCTGTATCTTGCTCCATTTGTAAGGAAGTGCTAAGCATCCCTTTTCTTTTGAGAAGTGGGTACTTGTCGCTCAGTCATGAAACAATTAGGCAACTGTTGTTCAGTTGGCAACAGANAGCTGTCTGGGACTGCTAATTTAGGCAGGTGTCCAAGTTTCATAAAATGCAAGTACTGGGTGAATTGTTAGTAGAGGTGGAGGAACTGGAACACATGTCTGCACAGGTAAAGTCCTTAGAAATGTGAAGCTTGAGAGCATTGGTTTCTCAATTGGACAATGTTTGGCAGAGTTACAGAGGCAGCTGTAATGTTCCTCTGCACTGCAGCTCTAAGGAACTAGAATTTTTGATTGGTCAGTAGAGATTCCAAATCTGATTTAGCAAATGCCTTTGGAAGTAGTCTTTTTTTGGCAGAATGTTACTAATTTAGAAAAGCCTGCTCTGTGTGTGCTTAACTCTGTTGGGTCTGGGAAATCTAGCTGTAGAAGTTAGAGAAAGCGGAGTCCAGAAGAATGAGATCTTACATTATTGTGGGTTTCTACTGGTAGCCAGGGCTAGTGCAATTACTTCCAGAGCAGTTCACTTGACTAGTAGTAGCTCTAATGTAGCTCTGAAGACCCCAGTTCTGTGAGGCCAATCATTTGCTTGCAGTAGGACAGGACTTTAAAGTTGATGCTTTTCTATCTGTAAAGGAGACCTCGGTTTTCTGTCCTTATCAGTCTGTGCCTAAGGTGCAGATCAAGCACCTTGAAGGAAAAGGTTAACAAGAGATTTCGTGATAAGATAAATATTGCAATTTCTGCTGCTATGACTGAAATTCAGCAACAAATATACAGTCTTCAGCCAGAGCTTTAAATTGATCCCACGTTTTTCTTCCTTTTCTTCCCACAGTTCTGCCATTGGCTGACTACTATATTATTGCTGGAGTGATTTATCAAGCACCTGACTTAGGGTCTGTCATTAACTCCAGAGTTGTAAGTGTTATGTGCATTTGATGTATACTTTTATGTGTATTTGATGATGTTTTTACTTTTGGTTGTCCCCCAGGCTGTTAAAATCCCTCCTTCACTATTTTGAGCAAAGTTCTTGTGTAGTAACAGTGCAGTAACTTAAAACAACCCCCACTGGTTAATATCATGTGCATCCCCCATGAAAATGCAAGATGCTGTGAGAGTGCAGTATTGCCTAGAAACTAGGATACATTGTTTAGGTATGAAGGATCAGAATAACTGAAGCTACACAATTGGCAGAACAGCATGAAGTTTGAACAATCAAAGTTTTAAAAAATTTTTTGACAAATACATATGAAATAGTAATTAAATACATAATCAGTGAAGCTTGCTTTGGAATGTTAAGCTAATGTAATATTTATTTTTAAATGAGGGTTATGTTTTTAAGTTGATGTGGTATTTCATTTTAAATTGGATGCTCAAGTTTGTTTTGATTCCTTCTGTTCTTGAAAACTACTGCTTTTGCAAGTTTTTCTCTGTCAGTTTAGAAAAGTACTCAGAAGAGCCTTGTGAGAACCTGTTAAAGAAATCACATTCTCCATCCAAAACTGGATGTTCCAAGTTCCCTTCCCAGAACAAAAATTAATATAGAATACTAATTTTAAAATACCTACTTTCAAAAATTTATATTGTGTTTTTTCCTTGAGTTCTGAACACTGTCTTACATTCTTGTTCTGAAAGCTCACTGCAGTGCATGGAATTCAGTCTGCTTTTGAAGAAGCCATGTCCTACTGTCGCTATCACCCATCCAAGGGCTACTGGTGGCATTTCAAAGACCAAGAAGAACGAGGTATGATTCCTAGTTTCCTCTGCATACTTCGGGAGAGGAAAGGAATGTAGGGAAGAGCTTGAGGCAATGCACAGTGATGGTGGAGAGGTGAGATGAAGTGTCTGAAGGGTAAGTTAGAGCTCTCTACCAGGTGAAAGGAATCTTGTCCTGTGCTGGTGGGGATGAACATTGAGGCATGGGTGGGAGATGAAAATGGTGAGCTGTGTGTCAACAAAGTGGGCAACCCTTGAACCCACTGGGATCCAAAGCACATTTTCAGAAGCCAGACCAGTTTGTCAGGAGGTAAGAATCATCCTTAATCTATCTTCCACAAAAAATAACTGATGCCAGTGAGAAAATGCAGGTAAAGGGGGGAGACAATTACCAACTTCCCATACAACGAAAAGCTGCTAAGAGAAAATAAATTTTAATACATCTTTCTCCAATATTTCTGTGACTTGCAGAGAAAACTAAACCAAAAGCTAAGAAGAAAGAAGAACCAAGCTCTATTTTCCAAAGACAACAGGTAGATGCTTTGCTTTTAGACCTAAGACAAAAGTTTCCACCCAGATTTGTTCAGGTATGACACTCAAAAGCTGCAGTATTACTGTAACTTAGAACTTAAAAGACAGTCATAAGTATTTGAACAGCTGAAACGAAATTGAAATTTTGTGTATTTCCGCAATAGTAACATGGATTAGATAATAAACTTGACACGGAAGGCTCATATTGGAGTGTAGGATCTCCCTTTTTAATCACTGGAGTCATTAAAACTGTGGCGAAACTATGAGAGTGAATTTTATTATACACCCTCCTTATCTGATCAGAGAGGGTCTGTTCTCAGCTATCAGATGTTGCTGCTGCTTCCAGTTTCCTGCTTTGTGAACTCAATCAAGCCATCACAGTATTTTGTTTTAGTTACTCCATTGTTCTGGAGACTCATTAGTTAGCGTGGAAATTCTTGGCATTCTGTGAAGTTGTTGTGATTACCTCCTATTGTCTTTGGTAGCCGTTTGTTCCACCAGGTCTTTTGACTGGGAGCAAAGGAAGTTATGTTTACAGCATCTCACAAAAGTGCTCCTCAGATGTGGGAAAGACTGCCTAAATGCATATTTTTTGCTTTAGTGTTTTTTAGTTGTAAGAGGAAAAACTGGATGTTGTAAAATGTTAACTGGATTTTGTTTAAAGTGTGTTTAGTGACCCATTCTACCCTCACCTCTTACATATGAGAGTGCAATGCTTGCATTTTATTCCTCATTTAATAGCAGGAAGGGTTGAGAATGACAACTTTGGTTCCACTGATGTGTTGGTTTTTTTTCTTCTCCCACAGCAAAAGCCTGGAGAAAAGCCTATCCCAGGTAAAACTGTAATATTCTCAAAAGACATAAAAAGTATGCTCTGTATGCAGTATCTTTCAGTTGCCATGTAAGCTCTTGCTGCTGCTACTGTGAGGTGGTTTGGAATTCTGGCATTACCTAATTGAAAAGTAATGGATAAGAGTGAAGACTTTGAGTTGATCATAGGCAACCTCCAAACAGGAAAGGCGTGAACTGTATCACTTCAATCTATTCCACCTTTTAACCCGTAGATGTATGAATTTACTCCCTGCTTATTATTCTTACACCGTTGAAATTAGTGTTGCCCTTGTGACGTTAACAGTATTTTCTAAATACTCTGAAGAGTATTCTAGGAATGAAAATCAGAGGTTTGACTTTCTTTTGCTGTTACATCTTTAGTGGATCAAATCAAGAAGGAACCAGAACCAGCCCCTGAAGCTGTCAAGACAGAGGAAAAAGAGACTGTAAAGAATGCTCAGAGTGCTGGTGCTAAAGGACCACCTGAAAAACGCATGAGACTCCAGTGAGGGGAGAAGCTATCACACATCTGGAGGCAGTACCTGGAAAACAGAAGATTCTTGCTCCCTTTTCTGTGTATTTAAGCTCTTCCACTGAGACTGACAATTGAGGGACTGAGATCCCGTAAAAGCTTTTTCTGTAGAAAAGTGTCATGCAAATGTTAATGTCAGGATGTGAGCTGCCTCAAAGAAGGTGTTCTCAGTCTTCATCTTATTTTGAATGCTGGCTTCTGAGAATGGTTTTTACATGGACATATTCAGCAGCCTCCTGAAATCTTTACAAACTCTTGCGTCCTTTGTGTCTA
The DNA here is from genome assembly GCA_013400955.1 of Drymodes brunneopygia. NCBI lineage: Eukaryota > Metazoa > Chordata > Aves > Passeriformes > Petroicidae > Drymodes > Drymodes brunneopygia. Next base: position 28,108 of record VZTZ01043693.1, read on the forward strand.
GGTTTCCTATGTAAAAAGAAAAAATTATTTTATATATAAAAAGGAATTGGAATTCCTGACAAATAAAACTCCTGGCTGCTGGAATGCCTTTCTGAAATGCATACTTTGTTATTAGCCAATATGTCATATGTGCTGGCAGTATTTTTTTTTTTGCTTGGACATCGGAATATATTGTGTTCTATTTTGAGGAGGAAAAGTTAGGTTACCTGCTACAGATTGCTGTGCCTTTAGTGTACTTGGGATAAAGATAAAAGATTTGATAACTGGACCCTCAAATCCATGTAGTTAGATGTCAGAATGCTCTCAGTTTCTAGATATTCTTGGACACTGGTATTTACTTAACAGTTAAGCTGATACTTTATTACAGAAGTTAGTGTTTTGGAAGAGAGATTTATGACATAAAACAGGCTAAGATTTCTTGATGTTGCACACTCAGTGAAGTGTGAAGTGAAGGTGTTTATATTTCTAATTTTTCTCTGTAATTCACATATATTAATTACATCTCTTCCTCTGTGCTCCTAGCACTTTCTTGCTCCTTCATTAGACATGTGCCTTTTAGACTTGCAGAAGTGGGACAGTGGAAGAGAAACATCACTGTCACCTATACATTTATTTAATCATATTGCTTACATAAATCTTTTCTTTTTCCTCAGAAAAATTAGATATTGTCTGTTGAAAAGAAATTGTTATTAGTTTGGTTTTTTTGAAGTAATGGAGTGAACCTTGAAATAGTTTGCTTTCTTTCCACAACTGTTGCCTACTTTCATGAGGTAAACTGTAGTAAGCAAGAAAAAGGTTTGTACATATCAACCAAAATGTAGATAGGAAGAAAGACTAAAGTATGCTTAGATAGCTGTGTCAAATTTATTTTCAGGTTACAAAACACTTTTTCAATAACTTACCTCTCCAGTTAGAGCTGTTTATTAATAAGTGATAGAAAGACCTGTCAGAGCTATTTATTACTGAATGATAGAAAGATCCATGTCATTTTTGTCATAATCCAAAGCTGCAATCTTAAAAAATGTAGATATGCCAATAGCTGTTCTCAGTTAATGCAGATATAGATCTGAAATTCATATATTCATGTACTTGAGTGTGTATTAGGTTTATTTTATACCTGGATCAGGTTTGAACAGCCATTTCTCAATATATTGATAGAAGTAGATAAGAAGCTAGTGTGAACTATTAGATCAAGTGAAAATATAGAAAGCAGTTACTCTGGCATGCTCAAAACAAGACAAAGTGGTGTGAATATACTTAGAAAAAAGGGGTGTTGGTTCTTTCTTGTTATAGAAATTCCTCTGAAAGTGAGTAGTGGAAGAAGCACCAAAGCTGCTGCCTCATCCACACCCATGAAGGAAAGCCAGGATTTCCAGAAATGAGACAAGAATGGTGAGGCACCTCAGCAGTCCTTGCTGTTGATGGTCAGAATAAAGTCTTTGGAAATGGCCATTAAAGGAGCTGAGATTTGGATTTGTAATTTGGAAAAAGCTAAGCAAAAAAGATTACAAACTGTGCACTTTGGTGTTGGGCTTCAGTTGTGTGGAGGTTTTTTGGTGGGGTTTTTTTTAGTTTAGTTTGGTTTGGTTTTTTTAATGGAGAAAAAGTATCTACTCGTGCACCAAGGAAATATTTAACACTACTAGCAGAAGAAAGCTTGCTTATTGCTGAAGACACATACAGCTGTGGCAAAAAAATGCATGCTAGAGAACAGAGTATAAGCAAAATATTCTATCAGTCACTGGACTTCACTTGAAATAAAGTGTGTTGTACAACTCAATGTCTGAGAAAGAATTTCCCTAAAGTAGAAGGGTTTGAAGAAGGGCAATAAAATGAGTCAGAGTTCCTCCTGTGATAGCACTGGAAACACAAATATGGAGTCTTTATGAAACTGAGTAGTGGAACAAGTGAAAAGTAGAGAACTCTTTTTCTGTCTTGCAGTACAAGAATAGAGGGACAAGTAAATGAAACTGAACTGGAGTTACATTTAGACTAAACCATTATAATCCATGCTCAGTATTTGAGCTGATTCAGAGATGAGGGTGGAACTTGAAGGGGCAGACTGTCCTCACAACTGTATCTCTCAGCAGCCTTTCTGCCTTCAGGAATACCTGATTTGGCTGGTGTCAAAGGGCATTAAAAAGGATGGATTCCTGGTCTGATCCCATCGGAGTTAAAGTGCCAGCATCTAAGCTGTTGAGAGGATACAAAATGGCTTCCATTCATAAAACATGCATTTGAATGTGATAAGGCTTTTCCAGGGGAATGATCTTTCCCTGAGCAAATAACATTATAAAGCAGTAAGGAATGTTACCAGTGTGTCAGTTTCTCAGTAGCTGTCCAGTGCTGAAGATTTGCTGTATGGGAGACTGAAATACCTTCTGATCCTGTTACTTGCTGACCAGATATTCTATGATAATTTCATCAGTTAAGTGAGCTATGATATCAACTAACTGAAATGACACTATGTCAGATATTACTGTTGAGATGTTAAGCAGATATCAGTAATGTTTTTGAGTGCATGAGAGTCTAAGCCTTTTCTCTCTTGGTTTAGAGTCTGACTGCGAAGTCCAAAGTACTTCCAAAGGACATTCAGTATTTGTAAAGCTTGTAGATGAAAGGGAAAGAAGCAAGCACTTCTGAAATTTGTTTGTGTGTCACTTTTCTGTAGAAAGCAGAGATTTGGTTGTACAAGAGAACTATCTCTACTTTTTGCTCTTAGATAATAACCATTCAGATTTCAAAAGGGCTTTTCTTTGCCTAAATCATGGGGTAGTGGGAGCTGAAAATTACCTGGAACTCTAATAGAAACAATTCTCAGAGCCTGAAAGTACATATAAATGTTCACATGCCCATGAACAGCTACATACATTTGTACATACATTTGTATGTACATGTGTGTTCATGTATGCATGCATGCAAAAATCCAGCCAAAAATCTTCTAGTAGGAAGAGGGGCACTATATAGACCTCAGTTTACTGTGTAAAGCTAATGGTGTCTCAGGTGCAGCAGAAATACTGTCTTTGTCATCTTTTCATTAAGTAAGGTCTGACCAGGCTATATGTTGCTCTCACACGTTCCTCTTCGCCACTCTGCCCCCACACTTCATATTTTGGTAACTTCTTCCTAGCAAAGAAAGTTAGATGCCATCTGGTCAGTCAGTACGTTTTGTTTGCCAGAGCAAGCTGTTCTTGGAGCAAGAAGGATATAGGCAATAGAAGGGACAAGGCAAAAGGGATAGATTAGCTTCAGGTTGAGACCTGAGTATTTTCTAGTCCTAGCTGTAAAGCTATGTTTATATTAAAAGAGAAAGTAGGCAACTTCAGGTCAGGGGCTGGAAGGAGTGGTAAGACATGGCTCTTGCAAATTGGCAGAGTGATTTAGCAGGGTCTTTTGTATAACTTGAGTGATCACACAGCAGAAGTATGCATTTAAAAATAGCACTACAGACTGCATGCAGATTATGTAACAGGATTTTTCCATTACTGTGGTCTGGGTTATATTTATTTCAAGAGACATAATCTGACGTAGTTCACGGTACTGAAATGCAAAGCTGATAATTGAAAAGTAGTGGACAATCATTCAACAACTAGCTGCATATAAAAGATTTAACAAGACACTGTTTCTATAATTTTAAAACTAATAAGAAAATAAGGCTAAAATAAGTAGGTCATGAGTTTGGATGGGTATCTAGAAAGATCTTCCTAAATGGATCCTAATAGAAGCAGGCATCCTGTATCCATTCCTTTAATCTGAGGTATTGTATTACAAGGTGTATGCTGCTAATGCTGGCCATGCTTGCAAGGAATGAGCCAAGTATCAAACCACAGAATCTGAAGCACCTTTGGACAATAGTTGGTAATCTCCACAGCTGTTAGTCAGGCCTGCCATATGCACCAGCCCACTCAGTACCCTGGGCCATGAGGCAGCAGGAGGCTCTGAGCATTCTGCCGGCTTCTTCCTTCACTGCCCAGCCTCCTGAGGGGCAGTGCCTGTCTCAGGTAGTTTGAAATGTTAAGTGTTGCTGCCTGTGCCAGGGTGATGATCAGCACACAGAAGTTGGTGCCAAAAGGCAGGATTCCTGAGATCCATATGGGATGGGAGAAGGGTACACCTCCTGCAGCTGAGAAAGATAAGGGCCATAGCAAGTTGGAATTCATCCCAAATGTGCTTGTGGTGCTAAAAAAGAAAGTTGTGAAGAGTTCTCAAAAGGTAGCAGCTGTGGCTATGTTGAATCTGAGCACTCTGTGCCAAAAAACAGCGTGCATAGCTGTGTTGCACGGGATGTCCTGTCTTACTAGGATCTGTATCACTGTCTTACGGTTGTGTCTTGCTGGAGCTGTACCAAAATGGGGATGGTAGCCAAGTGGTAGATGTACCTGTAAGTGTTCTCTTTCCATTGCTATGAAATCACAAGTCTTTAGAAAGGACATGATGTGGGAAAATAGCTGCTGCGTAAGCGCTGTCTATGATTAAGGTGCATTGTTGTAGGTATGTAGCAGCTGTGGGGTAGATAGGTTTGAGACTTTTATACCTGGTACTATTAGTTTGCATCTGTATTATAGAATGTTGTGGAAGTGAATTCCCCCCTGGTTCTACCTTTTTTTTCTTGGGGGATGTGTGTGCTGTATTAGCTATAGGAAGGGACATGCTAAAGTCACCACAAGGACTATTTCTGTACTTTTTCATTTCAGACTCTAAACCTTTCCAGATATTCTCTTGGGTTGAAATAGCCTGTTTCTGATGTCCACTCATGAATTATCCTGTAATCCTGTAATTATCCTGTAAAGCAAAAAAAGCAAAAGCCAACCTTTTGAGATTTTAAAACAGATTTTCCCTCTTGTGGTCTACCCAAATGATCCCTTTGCTCAACGCAAACATCTGTGACAAGGAGTGTGAAGCTGCACTGGGGGCTGTCCTCACTATGTCTGCTCAGAAGGAGAAGTACCCATTAATTTAAAATTAAGATTATTAAAAGCTGGGAACCTGTTTGTGGTAGGCTAATCTATTAATTCCTTCTTACGAGAACCTCTGTCCTGGCTCAAAGAGCAGGGTGGGCTGTCTGGAGGCGCCCGGGCAGCGCTCAGCGGTGCGCCGCGGCCGCCGGTGCCGTTTCCCGGGGAGCCCCAGTCCGGCCCGGCCCGGCCCTGCCCNGCACCCCTTCGTGCGAGACAACTGCTTCTACCAGGGCAACGTGCTGGGGAGCCCCGGCTCCCTGGTGGCCCTGAGCACCTGCGGCAGAGGCCTGCACGGCGTGCTCTGGGTGGAGGATGACACCTACCAGATCGAGCTCGTCCCCAATGACCCGGCCTTTCGGCACATTCTGTACCGAATGGAGGAGGCCAACAGCCCCGAGGGACCCAGCTGCGGGCTGACGCCGGAGGTGCTGCAGCAATAAAAGGCTGTGCTGCCGTGGTTCAAGGCTCCCAAGTCAGAGGAGGAGAACGAAAAGCTGAAGGACTGGTGGACACATCTCAGGTATGTGAAGATAGTAGTGGTTGTGGACAACGTGCGGTTTGTGAAGTCAGGCAGGAGCAAATCCGAAGTCTTGAAGCACATCATGCACATCATCAATGTTGGGGACACTATGTACAAACAGCTTTCTGTCCGTCTGTTTCTTATAGGACTGGAGATCTGGACTGAAAGCAACTTTATAAACATTACTAACTCTATTCCTGTGGTACTTAATTCGTTTAACAAGTGGAGAAAGGAAAACCTGTATCCTCGGCTGTACCACGATGTTGCTCACTTATTTGCCTTTCAGCGGTTTGGAAGCAGCCTGGGATTGGCATATATAGGGACCGTGTGTGATTTCCACTGGGCAGCGGCTGTTGTTTCCTTCACTGAGAAAAAGTTGTCTGGAATTTTTGTCACATTTGTCCATGAGCTGGGCCATAATCTTGGAATGAGCCATGATACACCGGATTGTCATTGCAGACGCAAGACATGCATTATGTATGAAAACAATGCTGAAACCGATTCGTTCAGTGACTGCAGTTACAAAGAGTACTTTGCGCTCCTTTCAAATGGCGCTGAGTGCCTTCGTCGACCACCAGCACCTGGCTCTTTCTACACCACGAACCATGAATTCTGTGGGAATAAGATAGTAGAAAGAGGAGAGCAATGTGACTGTGGTTCACCAGCAGACTGCAGAAGGGATCCTTGTTGCCGTGTGAACTGTACATTTACTGCAGGTTCGGTCTGTGCGTCTGGACAATGCTGCAAGAACTGTCAGGTCCTTCCAGCAGGAACAGTCTGCAGAGCAAGTACTGGCATCTGTGACCTGCCAGAGTATTGCAATGGGATTTCTCCTGAGTGCCCACTGGATGTATACCTACAAGATGGAGCCCCTTGTGAAGATGGTATTTATTGCTATCAAGGAAAATGTTCTTCCCATCATAAACAGTGCCAGCATCTCTTTGGCAAACATGCCAGGGTTGCTCCTTTAGATTGCTTCAAAGCAGTGAATACTCTAGGTGACCGGTTTGGGAATTGTGGTGTTCATGACAATATGCATTATAAAAAATGCAGTACTGAGAACGTCTTATGTGGTAGGATTCAGTGTGAAAACATAGCCAAAATACCTTTCTTACAGAACCATGTAACCCTAGTCCAAACTCCTGTTCGAGATAAAATTTGTTGGGGTCTTGACTATCACGCAGGGATAGAAAGAGCAGATGAGGGAGCTGTGGAAGATGGCACACCATGTGGTAGTGATATGCTTTGTGTCAACAGGACGTGTATGAATGTATTAGTGCTGAACTACGACTGTAACATGACAAAGTGTAATAACAGAGGAGTGTGTAACAATCGTAAGAACTGTCACTGCGACTATGGCTGGGCTCCTCCATATTGTGAACTGGAAGGATTTGGAGGTAGCATTGACAGTGGACCTCCTCCACCCAGGAAGATGTCTCAGAGAGCAAAAGTAAGACTAGCACAATTTGCTTTTTTTTGTATATGTATCATTGGAGTAGCCCTTTCCATCTGTTATAAACAGAAAATAGCAGGATGGCTTACGAGGATAAAGGCCCCAAACCGTAGAACATTGCGGTTGTTTCAAAGACGGAAAAAAAGAGGAAACCTGCGTGCTGGTCGGTCAAAACCCACCAAAATCAATAAGAAGTAGCTTTGGATGCTTTTGAGGAAATCTGCCTTTAGCAGAGCCATCTGATAACTCATAAAAACAATTCAACAGGTTCTGAACAGCTCTAATCTCATGTGATATCATTAAATGCAGAGTAAATCACATCTCTCTCTATATTTTCTTTTAAGTTAATAAATGCAGGCAGTAAGGCATGCTGTTCTTTGTACCCTGAGCTCTTAAATTGATGTAATTAAGTAAACTGCAGGTATTCTGTTTATGCTTCATATCAACAGTTTAAAAATGCAAACTTCTTAAAACAGGTGTAGATAAATTATTTCCTCCTTCACCTAATGTTTTCTTTAATTCAGAGAACGTCTTCTGTCATTCATTAACAACCAAAGAGAAAAAATTGCACTTGCAGTCTCCACTGGGTTCCTTCTAAGCAAACCATTCTGTGTCTCTGTGATTTAATTCACATCTGTGACACACAAACAGGTATTGCAGTGAGATGCAGGTGCCTGTTTCACAAGCACTTCCAGCTGCTTACAGGGAAGGGAGGTAGATCATAGGGAACAGGATCTTCCTTTTGTGAAAGAGTAGAGAAGAATGATCCAGATCACATCAGTAAGCATTGCATTTCTGAACCGTAATATATATGTCAACAGCGTAGTGACACCAAATCTGGCATTTCACAAGAACAAATTGTTTTTATTTTCTGGAAATTTCCCAGTCTCTTGACTGCTGACTGCTTCTGAGAAGTGCTGTGCATTTTATTGTCGCTAAGACGAGCCGTCTGTGGGGTTCCCCAGATTCACTGGATTTCTAAAGTACTTGGAACTATTCTGCAAGTCTCCACCCCCACCCAGAACTCCTGCAGTATTTGATAGATGCTTTATCTGACTGTCTCAGGGGGTTCCTCTTGACTTACTACGTGATACTTTCTTCAGCTATAACTGAATGTGTCCTTGCAGCTCTGTGGAGTGCCACACAGAAGCATTGTAGTTTTAATTGTTTTAACACAACATAAAATACATTTAACTTCTGAAAAATATTAGGGACATGGAAATACCATTCAATAAGTATTTTTTTTATTATTTATATTACAGCAGTAACTAGACCTTTCTGTCAGATCAGCATGAAGGGGAGTCTGTAGTCCAGATCACAGTGAAAACGTTTTTTTTAAAGGTATTTCAGGATAAAGGGCTATAATGCACTTGTCTGCTAACAAAAGAATTATTTGTATTTAGAAAGCAAAGAACACACTTTTTGCAAATATTCTGTAAAGGCAGGATAAGTACCCCTACACTTGGGAACATTTGGGAAGAAAGATCTTGGTGACTCTACAAATTATGATGGTCAACTCTTACTGCCTCCCAAATATATCATTTATGATTTTAGAATATACATTTTCCTGTAATTTTTTATGTGTATTTTTTTTGTGTCCTGTATCCAAAAAGGGCTGATTACATTATGATGGGA
>VZTZ01043702.1:2423-16749 GCA_013400955.1 Drymodes brunneopygia
CAGATTCTTAGGGAGACCTGAAGATGATTGAAAAATACCATGCTAAAAAGAAGGAAATGGACCTACAGTACTTACAAATTTAGGAGCAGTTGAAAAGGTGGGCCGTGAAAAATTCTATTTTCATTTTAGTATCTAAAGATGCAGACCTATAAATCTCTTCATGAATGCAGCCCAGAACCCTTTTTCAAGGAAAACTGATAAGACACAGTACCTAAGCAACTCAGCAAAATGGTAAGGAAGCTCCCAAATCACGGACCTGCTTTCAGAAACATCTTTCTTAGGCTCTTTTTTAGGACAGTTTGGCAACACCAAGAATTAAAGCCAAATTGTTTTAATCTGTGTCTAGTGTATTAACTACAACAGCAGAGCTTGAAGTTCACAAATGAAGGTATAAATCAGCAGCAAGCCACTGGACAGTTTCCAGTGTAAAACAGAAGAGACTCAGGCAGTAAAAAGTGTCTTATTCATCTCCATTTTTCCATTTTTAGCTCTTCAACTTTAATCCTCTTTGAAGGTATATGAAAACAATTATATTATCTTTGTAAAAGAAAAAGAAAAAAAGGCTTATTCCGGCACCTCAGTACTTTATTAGTTCACCATATTTCTCTAGATAAGAAAATCTGATTTTTTACCATTAGCACCAGCGCTAGCGGAAAAATGTTTGAAACACATTTTCCTTCCAAGAAGAAATGTCAAAGCTTTTCAGACCTTTTCTTTCTTCTTCCTGCTGGTTCTGCTTATACTCCACCTATTCCTGGTGGCATGACTTGGAGAAGCCCATGTGTGTTATGACTACCTGACATGAAACCATGTTCTGCTTCTCTGTCCTTCAAGCTAGCATTTAGAAGCTCTTATGTTGTCTGCTATATTGAATTAATTGATTCAGTCACCAGATTAAAGACTGCTTTGCAGGATAAAGTTCTTGCTCTGTGATAAAGAAAAAAAAATAAAAAGAGGAAATTTTTAATTTTTATTCCTAACAGTTCTGATTTTTTACATATATATATGTATGTAAATTGAAGAAAATCTGTGGGAACTGGTGCTGTTCTCCATGGGCAAGAAAACCTGGGAGATGGTGTAGTTGAAACTTACAGTATTAAGAAAAGGAGTGAAAATATAAAGCAACCTCAAAGGGTGGGCTTTTGTTATTACTACTTAAAGGGGAAAACTAAGGGACTAAATTGAAATATTAGGTAAGAATGAGCAAAGAGGGACTTGGGCAGGGTTGCTTCACTCTCAGAGAAAGAGGCATATGGAATAAGTTACTAGTGAAGGTAACTGAAGTACAGTCTCACAGAGATAAAGGGATACCTAAATCTGTTTCTGGAAGGGAGGATTGAAGAATAGGGTGAAAAAAGCAAGTAGGGTGGATTAAGCTAAACTGTGCCAGGACAGGCATGTCAGCACATATGAAACGTTTCTCTCTCTGCAATTCTGCTCTTTTATTTGTTTTTTTTTGCTTTATCAGCTCATAATATCAACCTCATAATGTCATTTTAACTCTTTCACATCTACAAAATTCCTCTGTGCTATTCAATCCCCCGTGCATCAGTGAATTCTGCCTGGAGCATTCAGACACTCAGGACCAGTATAATGATGTGTTCTTGGTATACAAAAAGTGTGAAGCAAGTGACAGACAACTAAGGTGAGATTCTTCTCACCTAAATACAGTATAGGCATGTGCTGCTGAACAGATGCTCTCTTTACAGTAACTGGTCAAAAAAAGGAATATCTTAGTGATCCATCTGAAATATTTCAGTAGATGAGATAAATTAGGCCACAAGAATTTCTGTTTCTCTTCACTGAATATAAATAGAGGATAGGAAAAATTAACAGACACAGAAATCCAAAACTCAGAGGCCTGCAGTTCACATGAATTGACACCACTCTCATGCTGTGTCAAGAAGCAAATACATTTCTGTCTGAGTTATCTAAGGCCATTTCAGCACCTCTGATAGGGACTGTAATTCAGACACCTGAGCAAAAGGACGTGCCTTGAAGCCAGCCCAGGCAGTCAGCACAAATCTGCTCTGACTTGCAAGCAGAATTTTATGACTTTGGTATAAGTCTGTTATAACATCTCTATTTGGTTTTGAGAAAAATACTTTCTCTGGGTAACACTCCATTGGGATGTGTAAATGTAACCTGCAACAGAAATTACACCCTTTCACAAGAAATGGGTAATGCAAAGAAATGGATAATGAAATCCAGGTTGGATAAGGCCTTGGGCAGCTGGGTCTAGAGGGAGCTGTCCTTGCCTATGTCAGGTAGGCTGGGATTAGATGATCTTTAAGGTCCATTCCAACCCCTTAACACTCTGTGATTCCATGAAATAATGCCTGATGCTCTCCCACGATTATTTTTGAAGCAGTTTGACTTTATATAGAACTCTTAAATATCCCAGAGAGGGATTANATATGTTCTCTGCATAACACTCCATTGGGATGTGTAGATGCAACCTGCAACAGAAATTACACCCTTTCACAAGAAATGGGTAATGCAAAGAAATGGATAATGAAATCCAGGTTGGATAAGGCCTTGGGCAGCTGGGTCTAGAGGGAGCTGTCCTTGCCTATGTCAGGTAGGCTGGGATTAGATGATCTTTAAGGTCCATTCCAACCCCTTAACACTCTGTGATTCCATGAAATAATGCCTGATGCTCTCCCACGATTATTTTTGAAGCAGTTTGACTTTATATAGAACTCTTAAATATCCCAGAGAGGGATTATAGTCACCTACTTGGGTTACACAGCCAGAGCATGGGGCATATGGACACAGCACTAGCAGAAGAGGAGAAATACTTCTTTCAACAACACATTTATCTGTTGATAGAACCAACTTCAAAGGGAGAATGGTCTCAGCTGTTTATCAGATCATTTTTATATCTGAACTAATTATCCTCAGGGTTGCAGGAATTACAGATCATGAATCCTTCAAGACATCCCATTTTCAATGTTGAAGATTCCTCTCGAGGGATGTGTTGAAAATCTCTAGTACAGATCAGATAGAGGAGGAAACGGTGCCTTTCTTTTCCAGATTCCAAGTGGTAGTCTTATACACTGGACAGCTGAATTACAGAAAAGGGAATAAATGAATCCATCCTGAGCATGTGCCTTGTTCAAATATTTTCTGTATTTTGCAGTCAGCTGAAAGTGCTTGGGGTTAAAAACATAGGCATATATATGACATTTTATGCCATAATTGTGATGGCATAAATGATGTTAATGGGAATGCTGTGGGTAACATTGTTAACTGAGCACCACAAAAAACTGTGCATGATGCAAAACCTAGTTTAATTAAGGAACTTACCACCCTCCTTTTCTCGCATTATTTAATACTCTCCTTTCAAGAGAAAAAACAAGTCAAGAAAAATTTTCTAGTAAAAATATGATGGAGAATTATCAACCTATTTTATAATATAATGAAGTATATAACTTCATAAATTGTTCATATCCATTGTTGCACTGTTGCAATTTTTATAGTTCTATTTACTGTATTACATTACTACATATGAAGAACTTTAAATGGTTCTTTAAAATACCACTGAAATCACTGCAATATTATGGATGTATTTCAAATAGATTTGTGACAATTAAGATTGTCATCCAAATATCTTTCACCTCAAGATGCTGCTGGATCACACATGAAGTTTTGCTACTTTTTTAAGAGGCCTGTTTTGATTTAACATGTGCCACTGTGTTCTTTCATTGTTTGGAGAAACTAATGAATGGTATGAAATGATTACGTTCTGTCATTTTTCTTACTCTTCCCATATTCTGTTGCGCAATCACTGCCATGCCCTTGCTAAGAACCTTGGCTGCATTCCACTCTGAGTTCTTCCTTAATGACTTCATCTGCAGGACTACAAAGATTCATAATCAGTTCCTATCCGAGCGCTGAAATTAATTTTGTGGAAATCCATCTCTGTATGTTACAATGCTGGCTATTGAAGCAATCTTGAAAGCAGACACCATGTGGGGGGAAGGAAGGAGGGGAGCAGGGAGAGAAAAAAAGAGAAGAAAGAAAACTTTGGCCCCAGCTCACAGAAATCAAGCTGTGTTCTGCGACACAAAAAAAAGAGGGTGGTCTCTGCCCCACCAGAAGTCACACAACAGAACAGATACCCTCACCAAGCTGCTGTCTGTGCTGATTTCTCTTTCCTTACCTCAGAGGAGAGAAAAGATGCCTCGAGACTATGAACAGGTGAAAAGGTTTCTATTCACAAAAGAGTCTCTGAAGGCTACTACAGACTTAAATGTCTACTGGGTGTCTCAGTGATTTTAATGTCAAACTGCTGTAGCTTGTCCAGTCAATAGAGAGTTCTGAAAAGAGTTAAATTAGGTACACATAGTAAGTTTTTAAACTCTTTCACCTCTTTAAGGTGTATCTCAAGTCTCTGAATAGGATGTGTCAAAACTCGTGTGTGTCTTAGCAATCACACCACAACATCTGAATATGCTGAATATATAAACTAGCAGTGGTTCACAGGACATAAGTGGAGATTTGATATTCTTTCTGTATTTTCTTACATCAGTATACTAGAAAACCATCTGAAAGTGCCTCTGTGCAAGATTTCTTATAATTTCAAAAGCATTTTGAGTAACAGCCATTTGGGTAACAGGGGTTCTGGTTAATCCATGACTTCTACATCTGCAGGAAGAATCAGGGAATATTAAAGAGCATGAGATGCAAGTCAATATTCACCACTGAGCATGAGAATGATGTCTTGGTCAACTGAGGCTTAACATGAACTGAGATACTGAGAATTTCCAATTACAACTGGATGAAAACACTGATGTTGCACAGATGGTACTGAAAACAAAAAGGGAGGGACAGTCATGGGAGCCTATTGTTTAATTTAAGGTCCTGTTGGTACCTCCAGGACTGGTGTTGTATACACAGTAGTCTGCATGTGACTCCCTGCACACTTCCCTGCTTCTTTCTCCAACTGATGTTGAAACTACAGGTCTGTGTTTGGCAAAAACTCACAGTCAAATGTCAATCTTCAATAAACACATGCACACATGTATAGAGATGAACAACTGGATTTGGCTTATTACCTTATTGACTTGGAATATGGTGGGTTCAGGACACAAACAAGAGCCTTGCCTTAGTAAATGCTACAAAGGACAGCATTTTCCAACTCTGTTCCTTTCCATAGCTAAAACGAGCAAAAACAGTTGTTGTCATTCACAGCAAAGATCTCAGTCAGCTAGAAAACACTTAGTGTCACAGAAGTCGCAGTTTACTTAAGAAATCATATCATCAAACTTTAATACAGAAGTGATCATGTCTTTTAAAAAACTTAATTCCTCATGAAACTGTGCCAGATACTGACATTGTCTGAGGTGTCCGACTGACACACTGCAGTAGTAATAAATGAGGCACTGTGTCTAAGCTCCCTAGCTGAGATATGACATTAACTCTTGACCCTCAAATGAAAAGAAAACTCAGTATCTCCTGTTACTATTATAGATGTTGACTTTAGTATTCATTATTAAAGAACACATTTCAGTCTCATTCCACACTGCATCACGCGATGTATGGATCTATAGCAGTTTTCACTGGTACTGTTTCTTTTCACTTTGTCTGCATCTGATAAGCCAGAAGCCTTGGGGACTGAACCAAAACACAAGCATGACTGAAGAAACAGGCCTGGGAGATTTTCTGCTTCATCTCATGACACCATGCTTGTGTAATGCTATAGAGTAATACAGCCTTTATTTTATGGCATATGAAAATGTGACTGCATTTCGTTACCTTCTTAGATTCCATACACAGAGAATGCACAACCCCCACATGGAAGTAACACATTGGTTGATATGTCTTAGGCCCTCTTCTGGCCTTCAAAATCAGGATGAACTCTTGTAGTTTCTGGTGATGAACTTTGAGCTCAAATCACTGAAAATTTGGCTTTCCTGATCCACAATGCCTTATCTCATGGTCTAACACATAAGCCAAAAATATGGTTACTAGTTATAGCTACCAGAGGCAAAAGGTTGCATATTTCTTTCAAAAATACCCACTTTGAAATCTGGAGTAGAAAATGTGCTGAAATTAGACCAGGCCCTATTACCCCAGTGCAGAGCATCAGCAGTTTAATCCATGAATTGCACAATTACAGGGATTATTGTGGGAGGTCTGTTTTTCAGTCTTCCTGATCTGACAAATAGACTACAAGGACATTAATTTTCCTATGAGTGGAATGGATGTAAAAATTTGGAACTGAAAGGCTGTGTTCCAGCAACCAACTTGAAAAATCTTAATTTTTCAGTTTAGAATTCCATTTCTCTGAACAACTTTATCATGGATAGCAAGGACTCTCTCACTGCTGACTTGTGCCTGCTCTCCGTGGTGGCATTGCAGAGAAAGAGGCTTGAGTAGCTACAGGATTAGTATGTATTTAAATTAAACCCACATTTTTGTTGTCTCTTAACCATTGCCATCTAATCTCAGAGGAGACCTGAATACAGTCTGGTTTCTACTGAACAAATCTTTGAATGACCATTGCTGGACTTCTCAGCCAAGGCCAGACTTTCAATACTTTGATCATCTCCTTGTTGCAGGTGGAAGTCCAGAAGAGCCTATGAAACACAGAGGTCAATTTTTATACTGTCACCAAAGGGATGTCCTTAACACTCCCAGATTGAACTGGGTGAAAAGTCTGGCATTAGAATACACTCATTTTGCTGTGACACGTTCATCTTGGTACCACAAAAGCAGGCCAATCCTTGTGTACTAATGGGTGGAAATGCAAAATGCCTAAAAGTGACCTTTACTATATATTTCTATACATTGACTTATTTTCCTTCTTAAGAATATAGACAGGTTCTTCCAGTTCATTATATTTCTTTGTAACAAAACATGGGAACCACATCAGACAACAGCACTTGGGTCCAGGACACAGAAATGCATCCAGGTTGAAATAAGCTGACAATGACCCTGGAGAGGTAAATCCTTAGATTCATATTCCATTCTTATACATCCTTGCAGAGAGAATTTATATGCAGTCAGCATTGCCCATGTTTGGATTTTTTTCCTGTGCATGCTTGAAAAAAAATGACAACACACAAGCAGCAATGTATCAGTGTCACTGAGCCAGATTGCTGCCCTTCCAACCAGGAATTAATCCCACTAATGTCAAGGGGCTGATGGATGTCTTCAACAGCAGTAAAGAGTTCACAGCCTTGCCCACAGAAATAGCCTCTTAAATCAGAGCATGTTCTTATCTTTGAAGCTTGAGTAGCCATTGACTCTGGGGCTGTTCCTGATCATCAGCTGAGAGCTATCTGGGTCTGCAGTGAGCCCTTACAATTACAATTCTCAGGAGTATTTCCCCTGCTGNTCTGATAAGCCAGAAGCCTTGGGGACTGAACCAAAACACAAGCATTACTGAAGAAACTGACCTGGGAGATTTTCTGCTTCATCTCATGACACCATGCTTGTGTAATGCTATAGAGTAATACAGCCTTTATTTTATAGCATATGAAAATGTGAATGCATTTGAATTACCTTTTATATTTCATATAGTGTGCACAAACACCACATGGGAGTAACACACTGGTTTATATGTCTTAGGATGAACTGTTCAAAATCAGGATGAACTATTGTCATTTCCACTGATGAACTTTGAGCTCCAATCACAGAAAATTTGGCTTTTCTGATCTACAATCCCTTATCTCACTGTCTAACACATAAGACAAAAATATGGTTATTAGTTATAGCAACCAGAGGCAAAAGATTGCATATTTCTTTCAAAAGTATCCACTTTGAAATTTGGAGAAGAAAATGTGCTGAAATTAGACCAGCCCCTGTTACCTCATTGCAGAGCATTAGCTGTTTAATCCATGAATTGCACAATTACAGGGATTATCGTGGGAGGTCTGTTTTTCAGTCTTCCTAATCTGACAAATAGTCAACAAGGACATTAATTTTCTTATGAGTGGAATGGATGTAAAAATTTGGAACTGAAAGGGTGTGTTCCAGCAACCAATTTGAAAACCTTAATTTTTCAGTTTAGAATTCCATTTTTCTGAACAACTTCTGAACAATGGATAGTAAGGGCTGTCTCACTGCTGACTTGTGCCTGCTCTCCTTGGTGGCACTGCAGAGAAAGAGGCTAGAGTAGCTACAGGATTAGTATGTATTTAAATTAAACCCACATTTTTGTTGTCTCTTAACCATTGCCATCTAATCTCAGAGGGGACCTGAATACAGTCTGGTTTCTACTCAACAAATCTTTGAATGACCATTGCTGGACTTCTCAGCCAAGGCCAGACTTTCAATACTTTGATCATCTCCTTGTTGCAGGTGGAAGTCCAGAAGAGCCTATGAAACACAGAGATCAGTTTTTATACTGTCACCAAAGGGATGTCCTTAACACTCCCAGATTGAACTGGGTGAAAAGTTTGGCCATGAGAATACACTCATTTTGCTGTGACACACTCTTCTTGGTACCACAAAAGCAGGCCAATCCTTGTGTACTAATCAGGATGGAAATGCAAAATGCCTAAAAGTGACCTTGACTATTCTATAATATATATTGACTTATTTTCCTTCCTAAGGATATAGACAGGTTCTTCCAGTTCATTATGCTTCTTTGTAACAAAACATGGGAACCACACCAGACAACAGCACTTAGGTCCAGGACACAGAAATGCATCCAGGTTGAAATAAGCTGACAATGATCCTGGAGAGGTAAATCCTTAGAATCATATTCCATTCTTATACATCCTTGCAGAGAGAATTTATATGCAGTCAGCATTGCCCATGTTTGGATTTTTTTTCCTGTGCATGCTTGAAAAATATGACAACACACAAGCAGCAATGTATCAGTGTCACTGAGCCAGATTGCTGCCCTTCCAACCAGGAATTAATCCCACTAATGTCAAGGGGCTGATGGATGTCTTCAACAGCAGTAAAGAGTTCACAGCCTTGCCCACAGAAATAGCCTCTTAAATCAGAGCATGTTCTTATCTTTGAAGCTTGAGTAGCCATTGACTCTGGGGCTGTTCCTGATCATCAGCTGAGAGCTATCTGGGTCTGCAGTGAGCCCTTACAATTATAATTCTCAGGAGTATTTCCCCTGCTGTCATCAAATCTGTCACAGATTACTCCTGTGGCCTTTATATGGCCATGGAGCTGGTAATTGCTCTCCTGCTGACTGCAGAGGCATGGGTGAAGATTGCTCCAATATGAGACAGAGCAGCTCAGCAGAACACTGCTCTGCTGAAGCACTGAGCACCAAAGTAAAGCTAAAGCATTCCCTGGCAGGGATTTTCTTCCCAGTGCACACATGAAGACCACAGCTGGCCTGTCAGGCTGTTCACCTGAACCCCCACCTGCTTTTTTCCAGCTCTTGCCTGTATCATTAATTCCTTAGTGAAAGGAATAATGTTCTTCCCCTCTTTATACAGCTGACAAGTGCAAGGCTTTAAACGGCACACAAATCCAAATGGCGAATGTGGGTGACAATTTGTGAATATATTGTTCTCCAGCACAACCACTGAGAGCAAAACTGTGGTAACTTGAACTTGTCACACACCACAAAGAAAAGAGTGTTCATTTTTTCATCATTGTACCTTTGCATGAACTTTACAGATTTGAAATGTCAGCTTTCAGAGTTATGTCCTCTACAGAAACCTTTCAACGTGTAATTTCACCTTTGCAAATACAGTTTGGGAGTTTGTGAACCAGGGTCACTTTATTCTGCTGAGTACAGCTAAAAACCCTGACAAAGTATTGGAGAGTTACTGCAGTCTTGCTCAACTATTTTGTATTTCTTGCAGCAAAGCATAGTGAATCATGCAAAACACATTGTTTCGTTTTGCTTTGGAAGACACACTTCTTACTGAATGTTGTGTGCATAAAATATGTTGGAAACCAGTCCATTTTTCCACAATGGGACTCCATTTCTGATGGGAGCTTCTAGGGGATGCACTAATACTCATAATAAATATCTGGAACAAACCCAGAACACAAGCTTGGCTACACCACTGGTTGTAGAGTCACAAAAACATCTTAAGGGAGATGAAATACCTTCATGCATGTTCAATTCTTTGCTTTCTCCTATCATTGTGAGTTAATGACTCTTTCAATTAGGAGTTGGACTGAGTCCACCAATTCATGTCACAATACAACCTCCACATAATGATGGAGACAACCAAATGGCCATAAGGTATTGCCTGATTTGTAACTGCTAATACAGATATGAAGAGTCAGCATGCTCTTCATTCCAGCTTGAAGGGTCTCATATATAAAAGTGGAGATAAAAGGAGTAACCTAGTGTGTGTCCAGGTTTTTTTCTTCTGAAGGATTTTGTTTTTCTAGTAGCTAAAACAATAACCAGCTTCAATTTGCTTCATGAAAAAATTCATGCACAATAACCACATAAATTTGATATAATGGACTAAACAATGATTAATAAGCATTCAATATTTGTGTAGGGGTTATTGCGTATCACACTGTTAGGGTGAGGACTTGTTCTAATGAAGTCTAGTTCCCTTGTCATTGTTGACTTTCTTTATACTAAAGCCATTTAAATTCCGATTTTGAAAATCATGTTTGCATCAGTAATGCCTAGATCTGAATGTTTTCCATATGAGGAAATACATTAGGATTCTTAAGCTTGGGAAAAAGATGACAGATAGGGCAAAATGACAGAGGGCTTTAAGTCATAAACTATGCAAAGCATGAACAGAGTGAATATTCACTCCACCTCATAGCACAAGGATTAGCAGACACATAATGAAAGCATTAAGGGGTAATACACTAAAGCAGAGTATTTTTTTCCACACAACATGTAATTACATTATAGAGCTCATAACCACAGGATTTCATGGAGGTAAAAAATACACATGGATGTAAAAAGGAACAAATTAATGGAGAGTAAATCAACTGCTGTTACTAAACATGATTTGCCAGGGAGAAATCTGGATCAGGAAGTTCTGAAACCACTGATTACTGGAAAATTTGCTAGACCAAGACATTTTTGTAAATGTATTTGTTTCTTTCCTCTTTGCCTACACGTCTGCTGCTGCCCAGCCTCAGGGAGGTGTGGAGGACCTTGGTCTGATTGGCCTTCTCCCCTCTACTCTAAATGTCCCATAGGATGCATGTCACCTCATCCATCAAACTTAGATTAGAGCTATGTAAATGCCTGTATGAAAGTCCTCTTCATAGTCTGAGAGGAGCAACAGACACTTCTGGAGTACAGAAGTTTGGGCTGTTCCAGGCATCTGTGTTAGGGAGGAGCAAAATGAACTGTAAACACACATATTTCTACCCACCAATACTAAAGAAAATGTGGATGTCTACATTAAATGAGGCCTTCTGATACATTGGTTGGATCAGATATGTGTGATTCCTGTTACTATGGCTCTATGCAGAACACAAGCACAGGATTTTTTCTTCCAGCCTGTCGTAGTAGAGATGGACACACGACATGCCAATAATCCAAGGATAGAAAAAGAGAGTCTTTTATTAGTCTGTGTTAGTACCTTTATACCTTTTTTTCAGCTACCGTGGTTTGTTATGATTGGCTGCGTGACAAACAACGACAGGGCTAAAACAAGGATTATTCATAGCACAATATAACAAGCTATACAAGCAATTAGCTACACACTATAGGTAATCTTTTTTGGCACATTCTTGATGTTCCTCAGTAAGGCCATCTCCTCCTTTGGGTGCAAAACATCTTCTTCGGTTATCTTCTTGGCTGTCCTTGAGGCCTTCACTGTGGCTGCAGACTTTCACGTCCTCACTTTCTCACGGCGTTTTCTCACGGGTAAATTTTGATTGCTTCTAAGTCGATCTCCATGAGGCTTTCAGGCCTGCTGTCAGCCTCATCAAACCCCACACCAGCCCTCATATATTTGTGCCTTATTTCATATTCAATCAGTAGAGTAAGTTACTAAGGAAAATTAAACAAAAAGGATCTGTCTCCACATATTAGTCTTCATCAAAAGTATCATAAAGAAGAGTTTATAAGCTGACCCAATTTTTATAAAATATCTACATATGGTCTTCAGTCCCATTGAAATTATTAGATTTAAGAATGTGTTTAAGATCTTTGCTGAACTGGAACCAGAGTGAAATACGGTGGAATGAAAGCCACCAAAATATCTTGAGACATTGAAATATAGTTCATTTCCATTAATAGCAAGTCTCTGTTTCAAGTAGAGCTGATCTGACAAAAGCAAAGCAAAATTACTCCAGTATATAAAAAGGGGTTCCTCTGTGCTGTTAAATTCTGATAAAAATTATTAAATCCCACTGGGATATTTTAGATCAAAAGAACTTTGTACTTTCTTTATGTAGCCCTTTCTACAGAGAAAAGAAATTGCCAAATATCCTGCAAGGCAGATGTGAAAATATGATCTTTTAAAGCAATTGTGACTTTCTTGCTTTCCCATTTATTTTTTGTGCCGCATCCAAAAGTTCCGTGGATGTACAACATCCAGTTACAGACCTAATGTACAACACAGAAACCTAAGGTGTGCTTCAGAGGTTGCCCCTGTAACTGCAGATCACTATTTTGGAGTGAATTGGGGAGGTACCAAGAGACACTAACAGTCTTTTCAAACTACACTGTTACTTTTTCTAATTAAAATTTAACCATTTCCACATGTTCCTTTAAAAAGACATGCCGCAGTTTTAAAGATACAGTCCTGGATACACAGATACACATTACAATCCTCGATTTCCCTGACAACAAATTGATCTGCATGTTCCATTTCTCAGCCATCCAGACACAAAGTTTTTTCAGAAGAAAAAATATGAAATCATAGAATCATTGAGGTTGGAAAATATCTCAAAGATGATTAAATCCAACCATTAACCCATCACTGCTGTGTTCCCCACTAAACCATGTCCCCAAGTGCCACATCCACACACCTTTTGAACAAATCTAGAGATGGCAATTCCTCCACATCCCCAGGTAGCCTGTTCCAATGCTTGATCACTCCTTCAGTTAAGAAATTTTTCCTGATATCCATCTAAGCATTCTTTGGTGCAACTTCAGGCCATTTCCTCTTCTCCCATCACTTGTTACCTGGGAGAAGAGAACAACCCCCACCTGGCTATAACTTCCTCTCAGATAACTGTAGGGAGTGGCAAGTTTCCCCTTGAGACCCCCTCATTTGGAATATTTTATTTTTCTGAATTAGGAACATTGAAAAAAAACATTTTTACACTTTCTGCTTAGTATAAGCGAAGGGTAAAAATAAGATCTGACACTGAATAGGGACAATCAATTGACAACATGGAATTTTGACTTCTGATCTAATTTTCTGCAATTAGGATTTACTGGAAAGCACAAAATAGGCCTTTAACTGGGGAAAAAAAACCTGTGACTTGTTTTTTCTTAAGAAGCCCTAACCATCATATTGCACAGTTACAGCTTATTTCTTTTTTCCTAATTCACTCTTCGGGACAGTAAATCCTGTATCCATTTCCCCATTGGAGAGGTAGGAGGTGCCTCTGCCCTCACCCATTAACCCTCTTGACATAAATTCTGGCTGTCATTCACACTCCTGGGAATGAGGAAATATGGGTCTGGGTCCCCTCTTTCTGAGGAAGGAAGAGAAGCCAGTTTCCTCACTTCCTGTGTGAGTGGTATAAGTGGTACATTATTACACTAAAAGCCACCTCTGCAATTACTTACTGATCCAATGTCAGCACACTGGGGTTTGTCTCAGATGGATTTAGTGAGAGTCTTCATCTTTCTGTGCATTAGATGCACTTTAATGGGCCATAGGCAGCCAGTCAAAAGCTCGGAAGGCAATGAAGCTTTTTGCCTCAGTCTTAATTAGGTTTGGGTAGAAAGCAAACACAGAGGAATCAGCTCACTTGCCTGGTTGATTCAAGCTATCCTGATCTGAGATGCACTGAAGTTGCTGGAAATACACAAATACCTACCAAAAATATTTGTGCCCTTCCAGACTGGAAGAAAAACCCATACAGTCTTGTGAAAAGACTCCAGACATGTATGCTAATAAACCTGAAATAATATCTGAACTTCTCAGGCTAGGGCTGTTTCCAGCTAAACCTGAAGTAGAAACAGACCTCAGATGTCAAGTAGAGATTCACCACGGAAGTGTGGGATTTGGAGGCATTGGCATCAACTTTATTCATATTGCACTTTTCAGCATTTATACTTCAGCTTCATTTCAAGTCAAGTATCCAAGAATGAATAAAAGATAAATTCCTCTGGGGATCTGAGCTTTACTTACCAAGCCAAGCACTACATTTGCCTTGCATTGCTCAGCTGCTGTACTTGAAGAATACACTAAGGAAGAAATTGTCTATCAGGAGCAAAGTACCAGGT
>VZTZ01043703.1:0-38203 GCA_013400955.1 Drymodes brunneopygia
CATATTAAGCCCTATGCTTAACTCTGCTTTGCTGAATCATAATGTAGGACAGGAGCAACACAGAGGTACGCACGTTTCCAGATTGCCTCTAATATATGCAGAATCCTCTATTACTTTTAGATACCAAGATATAAAATAAGTGAAACTGCTGTGTTACATTATTCCTGTGAATTTTAAAATATTTTTAGTGGTCTCTTGTTATGATTGGTCAATTATCAGATTTTCAGACATGAAAATCTCTTAGTAGCCTATGGAACAATCTGCTTCTCTCCTTATGTCTTCTCTTTTCCAAAATGTATTTTATAGGCTTTTATTTTAATTCTAGTGTTTTTATACATATATTTAGTCTGAAGTCCTTATTACACTTACTAAATTCTTGACTTCAGTGATTTCCTGGAGCAATGACATCTTTAGCTAACCTCACATCATGTGGTAAAAGTATTTCCTCTTACCAGTTTTGAAATTACCCCCTGTTAATTTCCTTCACTGTATTGTCTTCATGTGCAAAATATACTTAGATGCTTATACTTTGTATTCTACTCTTCTTTCTATATTGGAGTATATACAAAAAATAAACTATGTACCAGTATATATACTGGTATATACTGTGTACAATACTGTACTTTGTACTATACTGTACTTTGTATTCTTCTATGTCTTCCCTTTCGTGAGAACCACCTCCTCAGTGGTTCTGATCTTCCTGTTCTTACTTTCCTCTGAATATGACATAATTCCACACTTCATATAGTAAAATCATCAAGGAAAGATATACAATGCTTATTTTAAACGGGAAGAGGTGTAAGTTCACTTAAGCAGTCTGACTCCCTGTTTGCTAAAATAGGCCACATGTTATTTCAAACATTTTTTTCACATTACCAGTGCCTCTATTCATAGATATGCTTAAAGATTATAAATGATAAATGAAAAAGAGAATCCAAGAAAACTGCCTCATTTTTTTTAATGTAAAAAGTACCTGCATTTTTTAAAATTTCAGTGAAATTAATTTGCATTGTTTTACAGGAAGTGTTTCAGTTCTTCCTACTATTTTGTACCTAATTATTGGAGTACTTAAAGAAACTGCTGTGAAATTGAGAGATGGCCAGTTACCTCTGACAGTTGCTGCATCTCTACAAGCTCTTAAAGGACTCTTGTCCTCTCCAATGGCTCGAGCAGAGAAGAGTCAGAATGCTTGGACTGATCTCCTGTGTAGTGCTTTGGTCACAGTGCTTGACTGCTGGGATCAAGGTAAGCACAAATATTGGGTTTATTATTTAAAAATGAAAAATGTTTGTGTGAAATGTTGTTTGGTTTTATTTAAATTGAATTCATGCACATCTAGAAAAATACTTCTCTCTTAGTCACAAGAGAATTAGCTGGTACCCAAGTACTGTTGAGACTGTAGTGTGCTCTTGTCCCTACAGTCCACATGAGAAGTCATCATCTATAAAAGTATAAACGTGGGTGTCATGATGTAAGCCCAGCTGGAAATTAAGTACCACGCAACCACTTGCTCAACCCCCACTCCCTCTTCCCCTACCCTAATGGAATGAGGAGAAGAATCAAAGTAAAACTTGCATGTTGAGATAAGAACAGTTTAATAATTGAAATGAAAGTAAAATAACGTAATAATGGTAAATGATAATAATAATAATGATAACAAAAAGAGAAGAACAAGTGGTGCACTGTGCAGTTGTTCACCACCCTCTGACCAATGCTGGATCCCCTTCCTGAACCCAGATCATCTGCCCTTCCAAGTAACTCCCCCCAGTTTATGTCCTGGGCATGATGTCCTATGGTGTGCAATATCCCGTTGTTCAGTTTGGGTCACCCATCCTAGCTATGCTCCCACCCAGTTTCATTTGCTCACTTTCTCACTGGCACAGCATGAGACAAGGGAAAAAGTCCTTGATTTAGGATAAACACAGCTTAGCAAAAACCAAAACATCAGTGTGTTATCAACGCCATTCTCATTCTGAATCCAAAACACAGCACTGCAACAGCTACTGAGGAGAAATTAGCTGTACCCCAGCTGCAACCAGGCCAGTGTGTTTGCAGTTTTAGTCCTGTGCTGTGTAGTGCCACAGTGTAGTTCCATGGTACATGAACAGGAGCTATGGCTTCAGTGTACAGCTGAGCAGAAAAAACAGCTGTACACTGAGTGCAGGTTCTCCACTAAGAGTTAGTGTCTGTAGTGAAGTAAAGGGTATTAAAACAGTAGTGCAAGGAAAGATTTTTTTGTCCTGAATCAGTTTACTGTGTGCTTCTACTTCAACTTCCTGAGTTTGTAATATTTTTATTGTTCCTCACGTTTAATCTCTTAAATTGTAATTTGCTGTTGGAACTTTTCTTTACAAAACTGTTTAACTTACAGGAAAAGAATATATATTCTAAATGCAAATTTGAAATTATTCTCAAAATGACTGTGCTTTAATAAGTCATACCAACTCTTCAAAGTTATTTATTGTACTTTATGCAAAGCAACAATAGAATAGGAATATGCTGTAATTTCTAAATATGCATATGATCACCCCTGAATTCCCATTTTGGCCTTGGCTTTTATTGCAATAAAAGTCCATATCACTGTGTCAGAGTACTTTCTGTATTTGGAAACAGAGGTTCCTAAAGAAATGTAGACATTAATATTTCTATTCCACCTCTTTGTACCACTTATACTCATAGAATTTTTATTGCGAATCTAACAGTCTTCTTACTTTGTTGATAGTAGATGGCCTTCTCCAAGAACTTGATGAAATCAGCCTTCTCACTGCTATTACAGTGTTTGTTATGTCTACCAGCCCAGAAGTTACTACTGTAGAGTGCCTTCAGAAGTGTTGTATTGAGAAGTTTAAAACAACACTTGACTCAAAAGATCCTCTTGTGAGTACTGGTGAAGTTATTAGAATGTCACTACCATACTGAATGAATATCAGCTTATTTTAGTTGTGTTGCTAGTCCTGTGTGTTGATGGAAGTTAATTCTCTCCTGACTATCTGTTGTACTTTAAAATACAGTTTGAGCAAGTAAGCAAGAACATGTCCAACAGTGCATTTAATCATTGCTCTGTATGCAATTCTGTACTCCTATTATTTGGGTTTTTTAATTGAATCAGACTCAGCGCTTTATACATTGCTAAGTACACGATACAGTTGTGTAGTGTTTCAGGCGCCTGTTGAATTTTATTTGTTCATTTTATCTTCAACACACAGATACTACCTTTTGCACAGGAAATCCCTCAGCTGTGAGTCTTTGGGAGCTGGAGGAAGTACCACTACAAAACTGTTACTATCCCATAGGCATCAGCTCCTGGCCATTGCTGGATGCAGCTTACTGAACTGGATTCATGCTTTATTCTGACCTAGCATAAGTATTTTCATGTAGTGATGTTAGATTATAGGGCCACTGTTCATATATTACTGTTCTTCACCTAAAAAAAAAGTATCAGGGAAAAAAAGGTATTTCTACAAATGGCTTTTTTAGGTGTTGGAACTACCTCACTTTCAAAGTTCAGCTCTGAAAATAACATGCATAAGATTTGATATTTGTTAGAATTCTCTGTAAGATGCTTCTCTTGCATCTCCTCTCTGTATATTTGTATAGTATTAAAAAACTAAACATAGTTTCATTTCATTTCATTTTCTTGAGAAAGAACTGTAAGACAATAGTTTTTTATATATCAGTACATTCCTAATATTGTAAACCTTGGTTTTGACTGTTAGGAAACTGAAAATGCCAAATATGACTGCCAGAAAATACTAGCATGCATTTGCAAATTTTATCCAAGTATTTAGGCATCAGAGCTGTTCAGAAATTATGGAGGAACTTGGTAGTTTCAGTCCTATTGACTTCCAATGAGATGCAAGCTACTGCACCATTTAAGGCATTTTAAAATTGTGCCTACAGTTTGACAGGGATATTGCTTATATTTTAAGCACTTCTTTTTCAGTATTACTGTAATTTTGCTAAGAAGAGAATATTTTCAGAATAATAGTAATCTTCAAACAAAAATAGTATTTTTTTCTTTACCTTAAAGATGTCAGAAGATATAAGACTTGATGGAAAGAAACAGAAAGCATGATCTGGTTTCTATTAATAATTGATTACAAGTTATAATGCTCCTATAAAGTATTATAAATGAGCAGCCTACAACTTGATGAATTTTCAAGTTGTGAGGCACACTTTTTCCCCTCCCAAAAATATTATCTGACACGCTGTTAGATTTAGAACACCCAGAGTTGGATTTTGAGCTATAAAGCTTTGTAACTGCAAATTTTGTTTTCCCTTTAGGTACAGTGTAAGTGCTACCAGCTGCTGCACTCCATCTTTCAGCATCCAAACAAAACTGTGTCATACCCTTATATCCATTCTTTAGCACCATCCATTGTGGGGAAACTGCAGGAAACAGAAAAGGCAAAACCTGAAAATGCTGCTGAACTTCAAGTCATTCAGGAGGGAATAAAGGTGATTACAGCTCTGACAGCTGCTGCTGAGGAACAGCACCGTAAGTTACTTCCATTTCTTGTACCCAAAGCATTAAAAATGCTCAAAGTTGCCATAAATAACAAACTAAAACCAAAATGACCACTAGGAATTCAGTCCTGAACACTAATTGCCAACAAAATTGCTCACAGGAATGTCGGGTTTTTTCCCCTACAGTTCAGCTAACATTTGCAGTTCTGCAGTTTGAATTAAATGTTAACTCAGAGAAACACTTTAGGTTAGAATTTGACACTAATTCTAAAAATTGTGTATTTAAGTTCTGTTTTCAATGTTTGTAGGTGTTCACTTGGTGGCCTGCTTTCTTCCCATCCTCATTTCCTTTCTTTTGGATGAAAATGCACTAGTTTCTGCTACAGTCTCGGCAAAAAATGTACATGAGTTTGCTTTGCAAACTCTGATGCAGATTGGTCCACAGTACTCATCAGTTTTTAAAAAGCTAATGGCCTCCTCTCCAACTATGAAAGCCAGGCTTGAGTCAGCTGTTAAAGGCAATCAAGAAAGCATCAAAGTGAAGACTACTAAACATGCAAAAAATCCTGGGAAAAGTTCAAGCATTCAGCTAAAGACCAATTTTCTTTAAAGCCCCATATTGTCATTTTACTCACTTTGATATCGTCAGCAAAAAAAGTCCCTTTTAACTTCTAATCACAAAGGATTGTCATGACTTGATCTCGTGTATTTCAGTTTGTGCTGAAGTATTACAGAAAGTTTTTAAGAGAAAGAAAATCTCTAGATAACTTTCTCTGAGTGCAAGACTTCTTAAATATCTCTAAACACTAGGAGTAAATCAAAGGTCATCAAATCTGTATTTTTTTATTATTTTGGAATAAAATATCAGAAATGCACATGCCTATATTAAAAAGAATATAGTGACCTTTACCATAGATATATTTAGGAGCATCCCACACTGTCATTAAGTAAAGTTAACTTTTTTTTTAAATCAATATTCATTAAAAATAAGTCAGTGTAATTGGTTTTGGGATTTAACAGGGACATAAATTTATTTACAGGTTGTAATCTATGCTAATTACGACCGCGACGGCAGCTACAAATTACTAATTTAACACACTGCATCATTCATTAAACAGATTAAATATCCTTGTAAGCCTTATAATAGTTTATTGTTGATCTCAGAAAACTCAATTCAATAAAGGTAATATGGATAGCTTTAATCCTAATAACATCTTGAGCTGGCCAAGATGTAACAAATGCTGTGAAATGCAGCTCTGCAGTGCCTCTCTGGGGACTCTGTGGTTCTTTCCAGAGTGGGACTGTCATGCATATGGAAGGATTGACAGGCTCAGTGCCTTGCTGCTTGACTCAGTCTCACTTTTCAGGATGTGTTCTTTGATAAGTTTGTATTAGGAGAGCCAGGCAATTGGAGCTTACATATCCTGTCCAGTGTTGGACAGCAATTTTAATGTACTGTGCCTCAATTCAGACCTCTGCTCTATTTGGATGGATGTTCCCTGATCTTTGAATGATCGCTGATATATTCGTGTAACTTAATTTCTGTATCTCTGCAATGAGAGGTGGATGTATTTGAAGTCTTGTGTCTATAAATAGAGTGCAACAAACTCATAATAAGATATATGTAATTAACATTTTTAGCGAGGAACATATTTTAATATAGAAAAATAACTGTCAAAACTGCAATGGCTATAAAGTATTTTCTAAGTACAGTGTATTGACTTCTTTCTTAATACCAGTATTACCTAAACCAAGCACTGTCAAACTGAGGATACTATTTCCTTCTTAAATCTAATTGCTTTAAAAGGAAGAAGAAAAAAATACCTGCAGAACTGAGAAACACACTGTGACTCAGGAAGAGTGTGATGTACTGTATTTTATTAGAAGTTTTGTATATAAATATAATTGTAAATTGTACAGAATTAACAATTTGACCAAAGTTCTAACAATTCTTTTTTCTAATTTACATAAATAAAGCTGATTTTCTTCACCTAATACTTGTCTTAGTTATTTTATCCAGTAGCAGAGGAGCTCTAAGGACTTGCGTATCAGAAAAAATTGTTGTATGCTGCCTCAAGGAGAGGCATAATAAAAGTTTGGGTGGGATGCATCAAGGTCTGTGCCTTGACATTGCAGGTCTTCCTCTGTTCTGAGCAAAATAATGAATAAATAAGTAGGACAGGGAGATTTTTTTTTTAATGTGTAAATCCCTGTTTTCTGCCAAATGCTGAAATGTGTGAACTGTGTGAAGATGGTTGAGCTGCCTTCCATCTTTCCCTGGAGATGCAGAAGTCCTGTGTTCCACCTCTTCGTTAAAGTCAAATCTGTCGTTGCTGGCTGTGTTGAAAGGGACTCACATTAGCTTTGGCAGTTACTCATCTTTATCTCGTTAGTATTTTTTTTATCTTGTTGCTTCACCCTTCCAAGTTTCCTGGTGGGGTTTTTTGTTTTGTTTTGTTTCCTAGGGCTGCTTCTGGAAAATCATAGATTCTTATGAAACTTAAAACTTGTAAAGGAAATTCAAGTCATGTTTGCTATCAAAATGGCCAAATACATTGCAGAGGAAGTTAGTTGCTACAAAAGGTTATTTGTGGCTACTTTTTTTCATTTTCTGTCATGTATAGCAATGTATCAACATTTTTTTAATGTCAATAAGACAATCTATTGAAAACCTACTTTGCTCAAAAACTTGTAAGAAGCATTTTCAAATTGCAAGAGCTCCAAGAAAAGCTGTTAAAAGCAAAAAATTAAAGTTTAGTGCAGCTTAGTCCTGGATTTCTTAGGTCTCCATGCAGTAGCTCACAACTGAGCCATTGAGAAATGCCATAATTATGTGATTTCACATTTCTTGATCAAGTCCTGTGGCCACATGTGGAAAAGTACCATTTTCAACGTATCTGTGTATTGCAGAAGCAAAAATATTTCCAATAAAGAGAACTGCTGCTAATTCTTAATGTCAATTGTAAATTTGGACAAATGTGTAAGCTTTATTTATCCAGATAATTAATTTATTCACATAGTAAAAATACCTGTGCCCTGAGTTCTACTTTCTTACACACACATAAAACAATGAGTTGGATCACATGAATAAAACTACTCATTTAAGATTTTATAAATTAATCTTACAGATATAATCTTGTTTCAGTTATGAAAAGATTTTGGCCTTTAGATATCAAGTGTCTTTGATGCAGTCTTAGAAGGAACTTGCATAATTCTCTTTTTTCCTGAAGAAATAAGTAAGACCATAGAGCAGTTTTGGTTTTAATTCCACTAGTCCTTTTCAGGCATTGCTTGACATGCAAGCTTTCATGTTTAGCCAAGCAAAAAGAGCCAAACATATGTTTAACCATAAACCAAAGCCCCACTTTCAGCACTCCTGCTTCCTGTGTCCCTGGCCTCCTTTCTGATTGTTTTTTGTGCCATTTCTCTACAAGAACTGGTACATTTTTTTCCAGTAAATTGTCTTTGCAGTGAAGCATGTGGCCTGCATGCATGTTTACTTTGCATGGTTCCACTGTTTGTACAAGAAGTTTAATGGGTTTGTGTGACAAAAGATCCAGTCTATGTCTAACCTCAAGTGCACACACACACATATGAGTACATCATGGAATGTACTATTTAAGTGCTATGCAAAAATTATTTGCAGACAACTTTCTGTTTACTGCCACAAACTAGAACTAGTCAAAACTGTGCAAAAGCATCACACAGCTGGGATGTGGTGGGTTCTAGCTGGATACAAGTCTGTAGCACTGCAGCTGAAAAAGCAGCTTTTCTGTTAGTATTGCTTAGACCAGAATAAGTCTGAGGCTGAGCTGGTATGTTCCCAGGTGCAGGAGTCACCTTCAGGCCGAGAGAGGTATCAGTCCAGTGATGCATATATCACCATAAAATAGGATTATCAAATGCATAGGAAGCATAGCAGATTTTTCTATTAATGAATGTCAGTTACTGATTAGAATTTCCAAAGGGATTTTTCCCCTCAGGACTGCCACAGCAGTATTGAAGTGAGTTGTTGCAATTGCAGGAGTGGTGGAGGGATCTGGGATCGTTTGTTGGTTTATCAGAAGTAACAATAATACTGCTTAATAGGGAATCAGGTGGAAAATCCAACAGCATTTCAACATAGTTTTAGTTTGAATAAAATTGGATGTTTCTGTGACAGTAACAACATACGAGGGGTCACTGTGACAGTCTCCTCTAAAGCTTCATCCCTAATCTCAGCACTAGGTATACATGTTTTGTTTTCAGGTTCCTGAAATGCAACTCTTACCAGTAGACAGTAAGTCAGAAACAGTTTCCAAGAAAAACATGTTTCTTGACCAGTACTGGTCTACTATTAAACCACTTGTGCTTCCTGAGAGTGGAAAACCTAGCCAATGATACTTCAAACTAGGCAAGAAATCAAGGGGAAAAAACCTTAGACAATTAACAGTTTGTTTAGGAAGAACAGCAAGGTGGATTATTTGTCTGCTTCTCTGCACTGTGGTGTCAAAACCCACCAGAAAAGTCACTCCACTGTCTTGAAAGCAGCATTGCCTGGCCAGCCCCGATCTCATGGGTGTTCCTAGATACTGCTTTTTGCACATGAGAACCTCTAATCCCAAAAACTGGCTAATAAACTGTACTTCTGTGCAGCCAAGTGTTCAAAGAAGTGCTCAGATTTGTCCATAGCACTCGAGCAGGAGCAACCCTGGAGCTGTTGCTGTAGGTGACATTTCACAGAGGACTCCCATTCAATTAGCTGAGGTATATAGCAAGCAGGTCAAGCTGTTTAATGACAAGTGGCCTATAGATTCAAAGACATAAAAATTAAAAAGAATATTTGGCCACACATGAAATGCTCTACCTGCCTTTAGCATATTTAAAGTAATGATTACTGAAAGCTGATTATGCAAAATTAAATAAGCCAGCTGCATTTGATACATTATGTTATCAACACAAGGAAACCCTAAAGATGTCAGTGCTATGCCACAAACCTATCCAAAATGTGTGGTTCTTACTTTGATTTTGATATACAGTTGCGGATTTTTGAAGCTTTTTTTTTTCCTAAAATATTCTCTGGATTCTCTGGAGAATAAATGGTTTATTCCATATAACAATGAAAGGGGAAGTTACATCTAAATATAGCAAAAGTAGGGCTGAAGATGTTATCTGAGAAACAGGTCAGTGCAAAAGCAGGCTTTTAAAACCTCCTACAGTAACCTGTGGTACATTAACCCAAATTCACTCACTGCAGCCAAATATCTATTTTGCTCCACGGTCCTATGCCACTTCCATACTCCCATTTATCTGAAGTACAAAATATGATTCTAGAAGGAAGAATGTGGCATCAAATCCCTTTCCTCTGTGCTTACATTCCAGCTGCTGAGTGGTGGCACATGCAGAAGGAAACAAGTGGTGAGGGTGAGGAGCAGCCAGAGCAGAGCCTGCTGTCTGTGTGCACGTTAGTGCCTGGGCCAGTTTGCCCAGTTATTGCACAGAAAAACTTATTGTTATGTATCTAAAGAGGTTTGCAGATGAAGAAAAGCTCTTTCTAAAAGTCGCTGATAAGAAGCTAAATTTAGTAGAGATAAAGATTGATAAAGTCCCATTCTAAGCTGCGGCCTTATAATTTGCAATTGTGCAGCCTAAAAAAATTGCATTTTTTTAACCAGTGTTAATATTCATGTATTAAAATTGATGTGAACTATCTCAGTGCCAGTATAGAATAACTGAGAGTCCCTGTTGCTACTAATGGGAATTTTTTTCTTATTATAATCTTCTCTGGAGATGGTTTTATTTACAGTATTTTTGTAAGCATTTTTTTTCTTCCCAGTGCATCAGTTCTCTGTGTCCTTCTTCACGAAAAAAAAAAGAAGAAAGTTTTGTATGAGACACATTTTCTGTGGAAATATGAAGTACAGGCCTCAGGGATTCTGGAAACAATTTTGATTTGTATCTAAAAATAGAAATATTATGCAATTTGAAAATATAGCCTATCATTATAAAGGCAAATGCTCTTAACCTCATCTTCCCTCATGTAAAATTCATGTCAAACACCAAGAAAAAATTGTCACAGATATATGCATGTTTTATGGGAAACACAAGGGTAACTGGTTCAAGCTGCTGCCACCAAATTAACCTGAAATTCAGTTAGGGGAATAAAATAACTTGCTTATAGGAAAAAATCAGGTACTTCCTCAAGTGCATTTATTAAATAATTATTAAATAATCAGGGATGGGATGAAGTGGGGAAATAGAAGAGGCAATACAAGTGAATGTATTTTCCCCCACAATCTGAGGCACAAGGCAAGCTGGTGTTTAGCTGCCAGGGAGTCAAGCCACACAGTAATGTGGCCACGGGGAGGGTGGCAGGGTAGATGGCTTATTTTAATCCATTCCTCCCAGTTCCCTTTTGAGACCAACAAATCTGGGTATAATTTACTTCTGTAGAATGAGAATTCTTAAGCTGGTAGGAGAGAGAGTCTCAAGAACGAGTGGTCTTGGGTTGGAGCCACAACTATCTGGAGTGTTGTTCTGGGTACCCTCTAAACCATACAGTAAATGTAGATACATGCAGACCTTGGGGCCTAAAGACTTGCAGTCTTCTATCCTGATTTTCTCACATAACTTTGGAGATGTGTCCAGGTATGGGGAGGAAAGATAGTGGGCATGGCATGGAGCACCAAATTAATTTTCTCTGTGTGAGGGCAGCTGCACCTGGGGAAGCTGTGAGTGAGTAACTGATTTTCTGAGTAGGCAGTTTCCTGCCTTTCCAGCAGGTTTCTGTAGGCACCTGCTCCTCACACAGGCACCTGCTCTGGGATGCCAGTGGTCCATGCAGCTACCACTGCTCAAGAACATCAAGAACACTGAGCTCTGTGTGTGTGTTTGTGCACTGCTCACAGACACACCACTGACGGTGGCCCGGATCTGTGCTGAGACTGATGCTAGTCAAGTGCTACCAGCCTTTGTGGATAAATTCAAATGATACACAGAAGTGAGCTGCTCTTTGCATTGGTCTGGACCATAATGCAAGCAATGTCTCTCCCTGAGAGCCTTCAGAGCAGCAATTGCTGAAGCTTGTCAACACACGTGTATTTATCCACACAACGTCCTGCTCATTCTCTGTGCTCGCAACAAGATTGGGAACCACGAACTGCAATGATTCAGGATAAGCAGCAGTCACTCCTAAAGACTTCTGGAGATTTTCCTGGCCAAGACAGAAGAGAAATGGCTGTTGGATGTCCTGGCTGTAGAGCAGAGAGACTGCAGAAGCAGCTACTGCCTGTGGAAACTGGCTGTTCCAGGCTGTGGTACATCTTGGCTGGATCAACTTTACATTTGGTGGTCAGGATTTGAAACTATTCTTCACTGGCTTGTTCTGGACTTTACCTAAAGGAATGGCCTTCAATGTCATAATTTTCTCCTTCAAGAGGTAATGAATATATTAACTGTCAGGGGCTCTCTCCTGACCCTCTAGGTTTGTGAAGCTGTACCTAGACTACACAGAATTCCCCCAAAACAACTGAATCTTTTTTTAATTTTTTTTTTATGTTCCTTGTGTATTTCTAGTAAGTGCAAGGACTTAGGCAGGCATCTAAGTATCCAAAATCCAGTTCCTCTTCTTGCTAAAATCCCAGAACCAGAAGAACTATGTGCAATTTGCTGTTAGAGATCCTTTCTGGTTATGTTCCTTCTGTTCAGGTGGCCAACACCCAGCCATGACTTGCTGA
Source organism: Drymodes brunneopygia (assembly GCA_013400955.1). Classification (NCBI taxonomy): domain Eukaryota; kingdom Metazoa; phylum Chordata; class Aves; order Passeriformes; family Petroicidae; genus Drymodes; species Drymodes brunneopygia. The sequence goes on from VZTZ01043703.1 coordinate 12,183, forward strand.
GTGACTTCTGCTGGGTACAGTGCTAGAGGGCAATATGCTCCAGACAGTGAACCAGGAGAGATGGCTCTGGAGATGGGGCAGCTCAGAGGAAAAAGCAGCAGGAAAGGAGCAAATACAAAGGCTGCTGAGGAAGCAACAAAGCAACAACATTATAGGGAGATTTTTCAAATCAGACAAATGCTGAAGGATTAGGACAGGACAGAAAGGAAGGAACAGGGAAGCAGAACAAGAGACACACGCCTGGGTAGTAAAAGAAGGAAGAGAAAATAATAATTAAATCAGTCACCTTGTTGATTCATTGCTTCAAAACAGCCTGTGTGAAATATCATAACTTAATAGTTGACTACAATCCTAAAAAATATTTTACAAATTAAACTGCTCTGATTTGCAAAGTTCACATAGTTTTCTGTTACATCAGATTTGCTTGTTCTATTTTGTACTGCTTTTTACTTAGGGAGAGACGGCCAACCACCCACGTAAATCAAGGCAAAACAGTAGTAGCAGCACAGGATGAGACAAGTTAACAACATTACTATAAAAAGTAACGCAGTTACTTGCATACAATACTGGGAGTCTCTACCTGTTAATAAAATATCCAAAGCCACCACAACAGGATCACATTCTGTACAGTCTCTAAGTAAACCATGAAAACAGCCACTGCAGTGATGGAAACTTCATCAGAAAGCACTGCTTGTCCCACACACACACACAAAAGGAAAATTTCATCTATAATGCAAAGTAGGAGGAGAAGTTAGCAATGAATGTAACCCATCAGCTGCAAGAGCAGGCACATGCCCTGGTTTCCATTGCCTTGTCAGTACTGCTTACAACACCCATGCGTACACTCTTTGGATGTTTACATCTACAGATTTTGAAATTGCTTATAAAGAGTGAATTGAATGGCAACATTTTCATCCCTCTACTTAGATTAGGATTTTGACCAAAATGGGTGGGTAGAGTTTGGAAATGAGGGCCATTCCTTGGTGGGTGTTCAGAGGCCAGAGGACAGACAGAGCTGGGAAGTGTCACTGTTCAGTGGCAGATGAGTTTTTCTAGGGTGGGTAGATGGGACCAGAGTGCACTTATTGGTTCCTGGTTACTGTGATCCCAGGGAGCTGCAGCTGCCTGTAATTGCTGGCAACAGCTCAGTCCCTTCAGGGCAGGTAACAGAGGATACATACCTTCAGCCTTTAATTACAGCTTGTTCCTACTCCCCAGTTAAGAAGAAATGGAAGCTGCTGATAACACAGTCTGCACAAAGTAGGCTTAAGGTGGGAACTGATTTTTAATAACCCAAATAAATGTGCTTGTTGTCCTTCTGCAGAAAGAGAGGTACTGGAAACAAATCATGGAGGTGCCAGAGAAAACATTCTGTGAAGAGTGAATATTGCTGCACCCTTGTTTGTGCCTCCCCATCCCAACCCCACAAGAGAAGGTCTGGTTACTTGCAAAGTGCCAGCTTTATCGACCTTGGCAGACATGCATTGAGGCCACATGGACTGTCATGCAAATAACATTCTTGCTGTACAGGTTATCTGGTTAAGAAGTCCTAACAGCAGCTGGTAGCAAATGCTGTCTTGAAATCAGAGCTTCTGAATTTCTTCACAGCTACAGCAAGGCCAGTAAATTGACATTGATAACAGAGTTGTTCCACTGCAAAGCAATGTTTGTGAAGTGGTCAAGCTTTTAAGCTTTTCCCATTTCGAAATCTAAGATTATCCTGTGTCTTTGCTGAACTGTCACTGTTGGCTCCTATTCTATCAACTAGACTGCTAGAACTAGTGAATAAATTCTCAGTAATTAACATTGTACCAAAGTAAACATTGTACCAAGTAAGATAGAATCCTGAAAACAAGATAATCCCTGGAAACCTCCAAAAATTTAATAACAATTTGATATTGTTTGTAAACTTGAGAAAATTGACTATTTATCACTACACGGTAAAGTGTTTCTATAAGGTAAGTGTAGGGAAGCTTTTTTCTCTGGTTTGTTTCTGGTCTAAAATCACATTACTCCATTTCTTCAAAGTAGATTAGACTCAAAAACCAGATGGGATACATGCATGAAAGGGTGGTAATGAGATTAACTTCATATTTTCATTTTGGTATCTGATCAGTCACTGTCATTTTTTGGTTTTCAAGCTGGAGTTTGTGGAACTGTTTAAGTATTGAAACATACAAAGATGTGTTAGCCTTTTTTTTTTTCCTGTAGGCCCACCATTTACTGCTTTCCTCAGACATCTTCTGGTGTGATCTGAACTTTGATGTAAGGCTGAGCTTAAGGTTATCCTACAAAGAGCATTCTGATTCCATGGCTCTGAAAGCTGAAAGCAACACTTAAGCAAAATTTAAATAAAATCCAAATGTTTTGGTAGCCAAACCTTGATTTTAAATACTGGAATTTTCTGGAATTTCAAGTCATTTTGCATGTAGAGCTTAGTCTGGAGTGAAAATGGGAAACAGGGAGAAAAAAAGATTGGACAGACTGCCAAGGAAAATTTTGCATTTACTGCAAATTGGACTTAGACAAGGTGTCATTTCTGGGGGGAAAAAAATAGTTCAGGGGGCTACTTTTCAGAAATATTACATCATTGGTATTGAACTGGTTTTGAGGTTTTTTTGAGAAGTGTTTGCACTGGCCTGTCAGACAGACACAGCCTTGCTACCCCCATCACCAGGCCCGATTGAAGGTACTGTGTGGAGCCCCCCAGGGGGTTCCTGCTGGGACAGGAGGGAGAGCAGGAGCTGTGGGTTGGGTGGCAGAGGACAAGGGAAGGACTTAGGAGTGCCTGCAAGGTGCAGGGAGCACTGTGGGACTCCCAGCTCCCTCCTATCCGTTCTACTTCATCTTAATAGAAGTTTGTGTGTAGGATATGTCTGTCATCTGAAGGATGGGGTAGGAGAGGCCTGTTTAAAGGATGGAAAACCCAATGAACCATTTTTTCCATGTAAGCTATAATTTTGGAAAACTATTTAAGGCATTCTGGAGACCAAAATGTATTTCCTTAAAAATCCTTTAACCTTCTGTGAAAACTGCACTAAACAGAGAGTTGGTGTTAGTGGTACAGGAAAGGGGAGGGACAATGGGAAGCTCTTTCAAAGGAATGCTGGGGCAGGTATTGCAACAGTCCCAGAAATGCTCTACATCTGACATGAAAGGCCCTGAGGAACAAAATATTTTATCAGTCAGGATTGGTCTTAAGTTGGCCATGCCAGATAGCTCTGCCAATAGAGGCTGCCTGAAAGGAAACCCAGCAGCACCACTGTGAAGTGATACTGAAAGTATCATTTCTACTTACATAATTTATACTAATAAAATTAATTCTAATGTTTAAATTGTCAGTCTTATTTATAACTATCTAAGGCCATCAGAAAGAGAATCCTTCCCTAATGCAACTGCGTATTTCAGATCAGTTGTATCAGATAGATTAGTTTTGCATGACTTTTTATTCTGCTATGTTTTTATAAACCACAACTTGTACTTGCAGGACTGTCCTTTAATATTAATTATTAAGCTTGCTTTTAGTTCTCATCTGTGATTTGTGCTTACTCTTGACAGTATAAAGCATCACTGAGCTAAGCCAAGAAGTGTCAGCATGCACCAGCCCTGTATTGGCTCCTGCCAGTGCAAAAAGTGGATGAATTTAGCACCAGAAGCAGGGTGGGGAGGGAAACAAGCCTGGAGTTAATGCAGAGTCAGCACCACCTTATACAGAATTCAGCCATATTAATGACTTACTGATCGAGCATGCCATTTTCTCTTTTTTAAAGCTAAATATGAAATGTACCTCATGGTACAATTCTACTGAGCTACCTTTTCATTAAAAGCAATGAACGCAGATGTGTGGCAATGGTAGTGGTGTTTTCAAATCCTCTTATTTTGGAATGTCCCTACTACGTCCATAGTCAACTATGATTATCAACAAAGCGTTGATAACAACACAGACTCTCTACATTTCAAATTCTGCTGCACAATTAAAGCTGCAGTGTCAGAGCACAATGTCACCTTAGGTGCAGTTAGGTACAGGTTAACACTGGAAGGCAGTAAGGAGTCAGATATTTAGCTTATAGGAGACACAAACCTGTGTATCATTTTACAGCTGAGAAGAGTTTGATGGTTGCATCGTCTAACCGTTTTAGGAGACATCAGGGTATCAGTATCTACCACAAATGTTTATCAAGGTACAGAAGAAAAGCAGATAGGACTACAATCTTGATGTCTTCATTACCTTTATTATCTTTATTATTTAAAACAGGATATTCTATTGCTACAGCATAGTTCTGCTAAAGTATACATGAGGCACCAGACACTGAACACAGAGATCTCATCTTTCTTGCCTAACACCACGGGAGGAAGGCTCTCACTTTCAAATGTGCTTTTGGGTTACTTTCTGCCCACATTTACATGCACAAGCACCTGCTGATTGAATTTCATACATTGGTGGGTTACAATATTGTTACAGAAGGCACAATTTACCTCCAAATATCTGCCTTAAGCCTGCTTCCTAAGGTTACCTGCTTGAGATAACTTGCACGTATATTTGCATATAACTTCTGTGGCCAGTAAAGAATTGTTTTTCTCAAAACCTTGCTTACTGCTTTCCTATCGAATTACAAGTAATGCTAAACACTGGGCAACCTTACCAGGCAGAGAACCAGCCCTGCTGTGTGATGGGGCTGGATTCTGGCTTTGGATTGTTGTTTAAGTTTCCCAATAAGGTAAGAAGCCCTGAGTTGGTGTGACATCGGGAAGGCCAGCTCCCTTCCAGCTGTGCTCCCTTTCTTTCCAGTGCTGAGACAGAATCCTTTCCTCTAGGTGCATCTCCCTTGTCTGTGGGTCACCCCTGGGCCAGGAAGTGCAGGCTGGATTGGAGCCATGATCCATGTAGAAGTGCAAATGCAGAGCAGCTTCTGGTTTCCTCTTGGCTTTGCACAACAAAAAGAGTTAGCTCAATAAAGCTGGGAGACCACTAGCATGTAGACTTTGAAGTTAAACTACAGAGCAGCTTATCAGCATGGACTGTGTTACTCTCTGATCTACTTTGTAGCCTTTGTCTGAATTCTCTGTTTGCTGTTAACTCTGAGGTGGAGATGTCTTTTATCTCATAAAGTGAGGCCTGAATCTTCACTGGGGCCTTTCAATATTTAAAATGTATGTCAACAACCCTGGTCCTCCACTGTGAAATACTTGGGAATCACTCGCATAAGATTCAGCAGTCCCCAGCTATTCCTTCTCTCATCAGGGGCAGAGTAGGGACTTGGACATAGACTCATTTTTGTATGTGAAATGTTACTGGAAAAATGACATAGACAAATAGTTCTCCCCCAAAATAACTGCTGACATTGTCAGTGCAGCACAACACTTACTTTGAGAATATGTTGTAAGTAGATAACATTTCTCTGTCAAAATAACTGCCCAATGCTCCCTATAAATTAGCTTGCAAGAGGCAATTTCAATGGTGCTTCTCACTCAAATACAAGCAAAACGTCTCTCAGGTCTTTGTACTCTTTTGATCTGCAACTTGCTGCTTCCTAAATGAACAGAAGAGAACTGCCACTCAATCTGGGTCTGGGTCTCACCTTAAAATGTCAAGCCAGCTAAGAATCTTGTTCAAAACTTTAAATTTCTGTAGACTGAGTTTAGCTAAATTCCTATAATCAGTGCTAGTATTTGAGCCCAATTGCATGCTGGCCCAAACTGGTGAAGCCTTACTGACATCTGTAGAATGGCATTTCTTTACAAAGATAATTTGGCCTGTTGATCTAAAGCCTGGCACTGTATGAAAAAATGGGTAGAGTACATTCTTGCTTTGATGCAGACTGACACACAATATTTAATCATTTTAATAAGTTACCTCTGTCCACTGAGACCAGTGTTTACACAGAAATTTTACAGACAGTGAAGCCCCAAAGAGCTAATGTTTTACAGTACAAAAATATAACCTTATAACACAGAACTGATAGGAAAAGCACATGCAATATGCTTTGATAAGAGAACAATGCTTGTGTCTTACTGCATGTAACTCAGAGTCAATGCAAACAGAACACTGACATTAAAAGCTTAGCTGCAGCAACTTGGCCTGGAATTGGACTGGAACTACTTCACAGGTGACTTCATTTTTTAAGTTATTGGTACCAAGGGCACAGGAACTGAAATATAAAATCCTGTGCGCTAGTGGAAGTAATCTGTGACCTCTTCATGGATATTCAGTAGTATCAGCTTAGGTCAATGGGTCCAAAATGTAGGGTACAAAAAGAAAAATGAATATGAGTAATTTATCCTGTGTTACTCACCTACCCATCACGTGGATCTCTGAACTCCTAAGGAGTTAAAACACAGGTGATGAAACTTTTAAAAAATACACCAATAACCATGCCTTTAAAAATAAGCAACTTGTAGTTTTCCTTATGTTTTTGTTAGACAGTTAACTGAAAGCTCTTAGACAAATGACTTGATAATTATACCAATTTTCTTCCAGGACCACTTATTCTCCTACAAAAATGCAGCTCTGCCACAAAACTATCTACTATCAGATCAAAAAGGTCTCCTTAATTGGCTTGGGTCCCAGTTTGAAAGCAAAGATAGTGTTTGGAACCTTCATAACTGTATCCACATCTTTTCTTCCACCAGAAGTGTTGTTTAAACCAGTACAGCCTAGTATAAGGACATTGGAGACTTAGGAGTTTCTCATTCACAACTTGCTTCTTCTAAAGTCTTTTCTAAACAGGAAAGTGTCAATTTGTTTTTAATGTTCCTGTTGCATTTCTCATCCTTTTCCTCACATTGAACACAACAGAATGAATTTCAAGGCTTTGATCTTTAGGGGTTATTTCTAGTCTTTTAAAAATATTTCTGGTAAGGAAGTTTAAAAAAATCAACAAAAGGAAAACAAAAGCTAAGAAAATAGAAGGAATCCCCACAGCATCATTTACTTCATTCACTAGCAACGGGCAAAGAATGAAAATCAGCCCCGTTGATGTGAAAAATCTTTCATCTGTCTTTGCAGAATCAGTTCCCCATTTTCAGCCAGTTCTATTTAATACCATTTGTAGCCTGGGAGTATGTTCAAACGTTACAGGAGAGGGCAAATCCCAATACATGTATAATGTACAATGTGATCTTTGTTTATTAATAAAAATTAATGAAGAGAAAACTTGGCACACATTTTATTGCCTGTAATATATCCTTGAAGGAATGTGCATTCTTTCCTTGCAGGAGTATAGACTTGGGGATCTCCAGAAACCTGGTTTCACATCGCTAGAACAATTCTAAACAAAGTATAGATTTAACTTGTTTGAATGGCGCCTTTCATACAAACCCAACAATCCAAGCTCAACTGAGATTGCAGTGTTAACTTTCTGATCAAACAAATGATCAGTGAAGTATACTACTTTCCCATTTTCCCCAAATGCCATTATTCGGTCAAGGAAGTTTTCCTGTTTACAGTAGTAAATGATAATGTTTTCTTCCTGTCCATCTCATGTGCCCTAGGACAGTCCTATTATTGAATTTTGCTGCGCTCTACCACACTGTTCTGATTATCTCTCCTGGTTTGAGTGAAGGATGTAGCTCTTTTCTGTTAGCAACTAATCTAGAAATTCAGGTTTTAGAAGTCTGAGACTGTTTCTTTTTGCATGTTAAGATACTCAGTGGCGATGAATAGGTTAATTCTTGAATGACAAGAGTAGTAAAAGGCATTAGTAAGCCTTTAAGTATGTAAAACTTACAATCTTTTCAATAAAACTCTAAGATGGAATTTTTAAATCCCGGAGTGTAAAAGAATCATTTTGTCATAAAGACACTTTCTTCTTATTGTAAATTTTCTCATCAACAACAATCATTCAAATTAATTCATACTACTTCACTGAAGTTTTGGGAGACACATCAGATGCTTGGTAGGATTACATGTGTTTTACTCCTGTACTACTGAGTAGAAGTATGAGGAACAAATACCAGATATTAATTAACCTTCTGATTCAGAAAGTTGTAACATAGTCTGTGCCATTAAAACAGTCAGAAGTCCTGTGATCTGAGTCACTGATCTTCCCTTGCACTTGTCTTGGGTCAGGATTTATTGCTGTTGCCTATGGTACTGGTGGACAGGGTAGAGCTGGCAGCCTGAAATAGAGAACTCTTGCCTAACTTCTGTCTCACTTTCCCTTGGCAGTTGGAGGTAGAAGGGACATGAGTAAGGGCAGCTTAATTTCTATTTTATGTCCAAAGTAGTGATATAACTGAAGTTAAACTGAGGTAAAAAGTTTCCTCACTTCGCACTTTTCAGCCTGGAACAGCAAAAAACTAAATTGGAAATAAAAAGCATTCCACAAACAAAAAAACCTCCACGTAAGTGAGTTTACTTAGGAAAAAGCATTGTAATGCATATGATTCCGAGCAATAATTTCAGAAAGAAGAAAAAATAATTTCAAGTATTTGCAGATTTCTGAAAAACACGCTCTTCTGTAGTCAGCTGTGAGGATAGCTGAGTGAGGAAGGAGCTTCCAGGAAGCTGAGGCGCTCCTGAGGAGGAGTCCTGCAAGCTGAGCAATGACTCAGCCCCGCACCTCAATAAACAGCAGCGTGTCACTCGCATACTCATCACATCAGCGGCACTCGTGTGCTCGCCACATAGACGCGTAATTGCAAGAGTTGGCCTCCCAAAGAGGAAACCTCTGAGCCAGCGCCTGCTGCAGGGCTGCGTCAGAGGCACCTCGTAAACAGCGCTCGCTGTGCAGCAGCAGCACGGCATTGTTTGCTCACGGCCGGGGCTGCCAAGGCTGGCACGCACCTTTGCAAAGTCAAGACGCTGACACTGTGTTTGTGCTCCCCAGGCTTATGCAACCGTGGAGCGCCTTAGAAGAGACTGTGATAACGTGGGAGGATTTAAATCAAGAAAGCTTTTCACGACTGCATTTTATTTATTAAAAGAAATGTTTTCCATAAGAAAATCTTAACAATGTATTTAAAAAGCCAAATTCTATAAAAATTAATCTTACCTGATACAGCAAGAAAGCTTCTGTAATATATGACCTCATTGCTTTGAAATGTGTAGTAAACATTGAGTAACTTTTTCTTCAGAAGTATAATATTCATCCAAAAATGGAACTGTATGGAATTATTAATCTTTTGGATTTGGAGGAGTAGGTACTTTCAATGTTTTCAACTACATTATTGCGTGGGTGGCAGACAAAAGACTGTTAAAGCAAAAGAATAAATAATCCATAAATATCCTAACAGTTTTATTTCACTGAGCACAGCCCTGGTCTTCAGCATAAACTACTCACTTAAATTTATGGAGGTGTTCAGGGTCTGCTTATATCACCCTCTGATCTATTTACTACTGAGGAGTGGTATTTTTGGAAACATCAGCTTGGCATATACACCAAGTAGGCAGACAGCTTACAAAAACATCAGTTATCCTGGCTTCTAGTTGCTGTATCAATTAAAGAAATATGAAGGAATCTGAATCTTCTTGTTTTGTTTGAATTGTAGGTATATTTCAGCTTGATTATCAATCAGTTTTGTATTTTCTGTAGAAAGCCCAATCATTCCAGTCTGAAGCTTTCAATCCTTACTATCACACCATGACATTAAGACGTTAAAAGTGCTCATGACATTCCTTCTACTATCACCTAAAACTATATAGAAAACAGCAGCCTAAATATCATATAAAAGCAGTAATAAATGTTATTCTTCTTTGAGCTATAAGTGAAAAAAGACTTGGGTTTTTCCCATTGTGAGAAGATTTTGTGGAATCTTAGCCAAAACTGACTTCTTTTCAAAGAAAGTTAAATCCTTTTGAGAACACAAGCAATGTCTTCTTGTTGAGAAGCTGTCTCAAGTGGAGTGTCCTTTACAACATGTATCAGAATTTCTCTGTGACTGCAACCCAATCCCTGATCCTTGCTACCCTTGTGGCATATTTCACTGTTGTTCATGTGTCCCTGACATTATTCGAGTAATTGTGCTGACATTTTCTCTTTTAAAGCCAGGTTTTAATTTTCAGGTAAATACTCAGCAAAAATGATGGTCATTGCTCAATATAACACTCTAAAAAGATCAATCTATGTTGACCCTATGTGGCCTAATTTCTAAAGGCATTGTCAGTCACTTACACGTGTGGTCTGCTCAAGCGTAGTCATAAAGAGGAATTGTGTTTTATAGCATTATTTAACACTTAATATAGTAACATGGCTGAGCAACTCACAGTTCCCTAAGCGCTAAGACATTTCTGACTCCAGCATTACTATCTCCTTATTTTGTAAAGGAGGAAACAGAGACACGCAATGATTAAGGGATTAGGCCAAGGTCATACATGAAGTGCGTGCCAGCTAGTGTTAGCATTTGGGCAATTTTCTAACTGAATGAAAAATATGTACCTTGCACAAGCACGGGGAACTGGAATTGTTTTTGCAAGTTTCACACAATGCTCAGTGTGGTTTTCTTCATAGCAGCTACAACAGTCAAGCCCCATTACTTGTCACTTCTGTATATGCCATCATTTGCCTTCCTTGTCTGGCTGCACTAATCCACATGAAGTTCTTCCTCAGAAAGCCCAGCACTAACGGAAAGATAGACACGGGCTGGAAATTTGGGGGTCTGAACAAACCTTCACTCATGTGAAAATTCAAATGAATGTGAGTAATTCCGTACAAATGCGGTTCTGATGTCTTTCTTATCTGCTAGGTCCACTTTTACTTGCCAGTCATTTCCTTCTTAGTAAGTATTAAAGAGCAGCCACTTCTGAAGAGGCATTTCCAGTCTGGTTCAATGCTGTACACAGAGGGAGTCTGAAACAGTAACTTCAGGGCTATCACTCACTGTGTTGTATTTCAATGGAGTACTCTCTGACAAAGAGTGCCTCAAAAATAATTTGAATGCCCACCACAGAGGAAGTGAAAAAAAGGATTAATCAGTCAATGAACATATATATACTGCAAGAAGTATATAATCAATAAAGCAGACATTATCTAGTGAGCATTATTTTTCGGATTTGTTCTGGTGAGAAGAAATCACACAATGAGGATCAAAAATCACTAGGCAAACTCTTAAATACTGTAAATGTATCACAATGAAAAATGGTCCTGATTCCTGACTGAAGCTGTAATACATTACTCAATATACTTCTTTGAGTAAAAAAAATTGGATATATGAAATTGGGCAATTCATGCAATAGGACATAGAAATATTTGTTTCTCCATTTAGAAATAACTATGTAACTGAAAGATATTGACAGTGTTTAAGTTTTGTACTCCTGCTTAATAGTACTTTAAATCCATGATTCATATTCTTTTCAAGTACAATATTTAAAATTTTGATTTTGTTTCTAAATTGATCTGTATTTTTATATCCTCATATTGTCCACAAATAACCATATACATGTCCAGACACCTGAACCAGAAACTGCATTCTATGTGAAAAGACTGAAATGTTTGCTTGATTTCAAAGTTTTTGGTCTTTACAATCCAAAATTGGGGTTTAATTTTGGTCTTCAGAAGAAATTAATAATATTTCTTTAATTGGAACTTTTCTTCACAAAAAAAGCCAAGGCAACTGTTCTGGCATCATGCAACAGGAGCAAGGTCACTTAGCAGGTGCAGGTCTCATAAGCCTGGCCTAATTCTGCGGTTTCTGCACTGGTGAAAAGTTAAAGACCAAGTTTCTAAATTAAAAGACTGTACATTCAGTCCTCCTGCTGCCTTGTGTCCTTAACTTCAAGCATGTCAGAAATCTTCCTGAGCTCTGAAGGACAAGCACAGGCAAAGGATGCACATGCAAATCTCAGCTGGACTGGAACAAGTTGCAGTTAAGGTAGATATAACACGGTAAGACAGGCTAAGCTGCCTCAGAAATCAGAAACAGAGACAAAAGAACTACTGTTCTTGTGATCTGAATGAAACCTGCACCAATAAAGATAACACTTTTCTAGAGGTGTTATTACAACCTTGACCAATAAAAATGTCAGCATTCAGCAAGTTTTAACCAAGCATGACTGCTATTGCCTTTTTGTTCAGTGTGTAGTTTTAGCCTCCTAACTGCAAGAAATGTCTGTGATGTAGGTAGGAGTGACATTCAAATGTACAATAATCTTATTTACTGTATTTATGTTAATAGCCCTAAATTCCTTTGCAAAACATGTCATCCTACAGAGAATGAAATTATTTTGAAAATCCTTCATGTTAAATTTCTAGCAGTTTGCTTCCTTTGTCTTTTGATAATTTGCAAGGTAATTGCACAGCATTTTGCAGCACGTATGGCAGCGAACTACTCTACAGCAAAAGGTGTCTCAAGCTATACAGCGTAGTCACAGCACTTCAAGCTGACTACTTGGTAAGAGCAACCTAAAACCTCCGCTCTGTAAGACGCAGTACTGCGACGTTTAAATCCGTTCACCAGATCCATTTTAATGGAGGTGCTGAAGGGGGATCAAAGTGTTTTCAGGAGTGGCCCCTGAAAAGTATAAGCCCCACCGTAAATGAAAAGGATATTATATTGAAGAAAATAACCAGAATATGGCAAGAAATAAAATTACTTGTAAACAGTAGAAAAATAACTCCCTGCGCAGCGACAGAAAGGCCACCCGACATGGGGAGGGCCCTGCACCGGGCAGGCCGCGGCCGGGGCTCGCCGGGCCCTCGCTCGCACTTCCGCAGCGGCGGCGCGGGGCGGAGCAGGCCCGCGGGAGCGGCCCCTTCTCGGCGGAGCTCNNCTGGAAAGTCTGTGCGAGGGGCTGGGGGCAGAGCCGGGCGGCGCTGCCAGGAGCCCCTCACGCCACCGGGTGCCCCGTGCGGGGGCGGCGAGGAGGGGGAGGCGGTGCCTCCCCTGCCCCAGGCGGCGCCGTGTGGGGAAGGGGCCCAGAGCGCCGCGCGGGCCCGGGGCCCTCTTGGTGCGTGCGAGCAGGCCCGGGCGGCGCGGCAGGAGTTGGGCTGCGGCCTGGCCCCTGCTCCGGGGCGGCTCTCCCGGGAGTCTCGGCCGCTCGCCACGCTCCGTGTTGTGCGCGGTGGTTCCTGTCCGGCCCGTCTGGGGTGTGAGAACAGCAGGTGCCTGTGTTGAACTTAGCCCACTTTCGCTGCCTCTTCATTTTCTTGTTTCTCTCGCTATCACCCATCTGCCCGATTCCGGAAATAACGATTTATTCCTGTTAAGAAGAGGTAGAATACTTATAACACGATCCTACTTTTACTGTATGAAAGTAGCTTTATTTAGGATTAGAGCAGGAAATGCAGTCTGCAAACAGCTTGGAGAATCACAGACATTGTTTAAAACACAGAAAATCCATTTACTGATATTAACTTACTTTTTAGAGTAAGATAATATCAAATATATAACTGGCAAGGAGTAGTTGAGTGATCTGTGATATTATGGTCCTAAATTATATAGAAATCCTATCTGTTGTACTTCTGTCACATCTTTGAGTTCGAAGCTGTTGTGAAAGAGCATTGCTGATTCAGTGTGTGTTTCTTCATATAGTACTACTTTCTGGTTCCGTTTTGTAGACATGCCCTTGATGGAGTTATTTTTTAACTATTAACTCATTAGCAGCAAGTAAACAAGTAGGCAGACTTTGTCCAGATGAGATTCTCCCTCCCACATCACCTCCCCCCTGTTTGTGGAGACACTGTCTAGCATTTCATATTTGCCTATGAGTTTGATAAACTAATTCTTCTTCTCTAAGCTGTATTTTAAAAGAGTATTTTTTTCTTTTATGTCTGATTTGGAGAGATTGGTTTGTAACCTGTTAATTTTTATATGAAAATAGTCTTGTTTGCTATATTCTTAGGCAAGGGAGGTGAATTTGACTGTTTGTTGAACACAAAGTAAAAAGCAAGCATATATGTCAAAAATATCTAAACATTTTAAAGGGACTTTTTTTGGTCTTCAGCTTGCATGTACATCTATGGCATTGGGCCAGCAAATAATGTTGTTTTCCTTATATGTATGTGAATTATTTGAATTATTCACTGGATTTTTTGGAAATCTATGAATAATTTTTTTCCAAAAAATCCCCAAAAAACCCAACAAACCCCCTTAACTCTTGAAAATGGAAGTGATTCTTGTCTTTTTTTATCCTTTGACATAAAAAGCCTATTTTCCTTATGTTTGAATGCTGTTTTAAAAGATGAGGGATTCATAAATGGTTTCCAAAGATTGTGCAAGTCTGTAATTGTACATCTCAGTTTTTTGTTTTATGGGTTTCTATTTAAAATGTGAAATTCATTATCTTTCTATATTTGAATATTTTCACTAGGTGGTAATCCATCTCATAAAGCTGAACACTTTATAATAAAGTGATATTAAAGGAGGGGGATGGGCAAGATATCACTTTCTCTTAGCTTTAAGAATACACAAAAAGGTTAAGCACAATTTTTCTAGCTTTAATTTTGAGTTATCCTCAAAACAGAACAAGCTCAGTATTATTTACTTGCATATACATCTTGAAAAAAACTCCATTTGCTGATAAAATACGTGAAGATTTCCTTAATTTCTGCCCAGACATATGCTATACATTTTAGAGAGGAGTAACTACAGAAAGTTCAGTGACAAGATTATGATGATGATTACTTTTTTTACTTTTCCTTGCCAGGTGAAAACTGCAAAAGCGTGAGGCTGACTAAAGAGAGAAATTACTTGTGCTGAAGTTAGTCTGGCTTCAACAATTAAAGGATATTTTTGGTACTTTTTAATTGAAGTGGAAGCAGCTTTTTTTTTGTAATAAAAACCATGGCAGATGTGGATCCAGACACGTTGCTGGAATGGCTGCAGATGGGGCAGGGGGATGAAAGGGATATGCAGCTAATAGCACTGGAACAGCTCTGCATGCTGCTTCTGATGTCAGACAATGTGGATCGCTGTTTTGAAACGTAAGTACTTCTGCCTTTCCTTTTTGGAATGTTATTTTCCCCTTTCTGCAGCTGAATGTAATATTTAACATTCCTAGAAACTTTTAGCCTCAGAAATGTTTTTACAAACTCTACTTCAGTTTAGATCACTGAAATCAAGTGTTTCTGTTAATGTCACGTGAAGTACCCTTGTCTGATTAAAAATGTAGTGTTGTTTGGGTGATACGCAGTGCCTGTTCTGACACAGGAGTTGATTGCAACTCTTAATACATTTCTTTAAATTAAATGTGGATTTGTGTGTGGAGGGGGTTGTTGGTTTTTTTGTTGTTGTTTTGGGTTTTTTTGGTCGTTTTGTTGGTTTTTATTTGTGTGATTTGTTTTGTTTTTGTTTTTTTTGGTAGAGAAAACTTTTTTTGCACTAGGATTATAATGATCACGTAGCTATATTTAAGCATCCATACTCTCACAGTACTTTTATCGAGGGATATAGTAGGTTTTTTTAAGTTCTGTAAATCCAAGCAAAAATCACAAACAGTAACCACTGTTCACAGAAATACTTTGAAGCATGTTGCCGTTCATGCCACCGTCCTTCTCAACTGCATCTGTACATGTCGTATAGCACCGTCCCTACACTCAATCCTATTTATATTTCTCACAGCACAAAATGCTGATATAATCACTTCTGTTACTTGAGTGTTGCTGTGCTTGTGTTACACTACTTCCTGTGAGAGTCCACTTAGAACAGACTTTTATTAGCATAAGTGTAAGCAATCACAACTTTTACTTTTTTCGTTGGTTCTTTCAGTTCTGATTTTCATGCTCTTTGCCTCTCTTTCCATGGTTTTTTTCATTGCTCACTCTTTTCATAATAAAATCTGGCTAGTGTTTTTCAGACATCCTGCTTTTTAAGAGTACGAATTCAGCAGCTTTTCAGAAAGTAGCTGTCGGTTACACTGTTTAGTTTTGTAGCTCTGAAGGAAACAGTTTTCAGACTTACCTTTTAGAAGCTGTTCTCATGACTGCATTTATTACAGGAAATGTAAAATCCATACATCTCTAAAATTTGGATTTGTAGTAGTTGCAGAGCATTAAGCACAATTTTGTAAAGTGCTTTAGAATTTGAAGTTGCCTGTTCTTTGCCTTGATGAGCTTACAGGTAAAATTTTGACTTGAAGAGCCTTACTGTAGGGAGATCCATTCGACTTCCCTGTCTATCCTCATACTACTGATGGAGCCTCAGAATTCACTATTGTAGAAAAGAACTTGGTAGTTAAGAATGAATTTTTCTGATGAATCTGAGTGAACTGCCTGCTTCAGGATATTCTATTTTATACTGATGTTGAATTAGGCATAATGGTTTTTAAGGTTATCTTCTGGGAATTTCAGAGTCAGGAATGAAATGTCAACTTTAAAAAGTACAAACCAGTTGTGCGTTTTATGCATCTTACTTAGAACAGACTTTTATTTGAATATAAATGAATTAAATAGTCCATGTGCTTTTTTTTTCTTAAAGTGTACATAATGAATGCTCTGTTGTTGCACTGTTGTGGTTTTAAAATTATTTATGTCTGGAAGAAGAAATATTTAAAATGCCATTTGGCTTTTTAATTTTTCTTTTGAGTGTTGGTATAGTTTAATTTTACTGGTCTTCTAAGTTCTCTGTTTCTTTTGCTCTTGTGAGTTTTCCTCAAAAAGAAGGGAATGAAGTGTAAATAGGGGAAGAAGTTAACAAAGTTCTCTGCCTGCTGAAGTGATTTTGCAATAATATTGAAACTGCTACTTTTTGTTGGCTCTGTGAATATACTGAAGTGTATGATCTGGTACCATGGTGTTTGGTGAGCTGTCGTGGTAGTTCTTACCTTCTTCCCATTTATCACCCACCCTTTTTATTTCTCCCAACCTTACTCTTGTTCCTGCCACTGTCAGGGCTTACTGGACTTGTCTAATTCTCTGCAAGTCCGAGCTGCTCTTTAAACCTGCTGAAGAAGGTTGGTAGCTTTCTGCTGTTGCAGTGAGTTACAGCATATAGAGAGGTGTCTGATGAGCACTGGAGGTGGAACTGCATAACTGGAAATATGGGAGAAGCAGAGGAAGGTATACAGTCTTCAGTGGAGAACTTCTTAGTGGTTGTCTTGGGGGCTTATGGGTGCCTGCATTTCAAGGTGACTTTATTTATTTTGGAACTTTGTATGAAATAGATGATATCTTGAAAAGTATTTTTAAAATCGTTCCAAATAACAGTTCAAATAGCCAAAATTGTCATGTGCGGAGAGAGTATAACTGAAATAATAAAGGATAATATTCTGTAGTTCCTTTTCAGTCCAAAATTGTCATGTGCTGAGAGAGTATAACTGAAATAATCATGGATAATATTTTCTAGTTCCTTTTCAGCTTGCTTTTTAAAGAAATCGTTTGCTGAAAGAGGAGATTTGCTGTGTGACAGAAGGGCTGGTAAGAAAACCAGCCTCTAGACTTCACAAATCTTTTTCTTCTGCTAAGTAAGATTTCCAAGTTTTTGCAAGATCTTGGAATTGTTTATTGCTATTAGTTATATGTTGACAAAACTTCTAAGAAAATTTTTCATCTATGAAATTCAACAACTTCGAGATGGACTTTTAAAACAGCCAGTTTCTTGGAGAATGAAATGGGATGTTTTTCAGAGCTTAGAGTGACTTTAAATATTAAGTATTAGTTCACTTTTACACAAGAAATTATTTGCTTCTGTGATGTAAGCTAAGAAAAAGCTCATCGTTTTAGTGTACTACATCTGATGATTAAAAGCTGCATATGGTGAGGACTGGCAAAGCTGTGGAACAAGACCACATTAAAAATATTGACATGAATGCTATGCACCATCTCTAAAACCACAACACAGTTTCCATACTGCTTCCTTAAGGAGTTAAGCGCAATACACAATCATACTTAGCAAAGAAAGCACGAAGTTGGAGGGAAAAAAAAAAGTATTGAAATGTTGGATTCAGAATCTTGCACTTCATTTTTTGCAGTAAAGTAACAGTATGACTTTGCAAACATTTCTGAAGGAAATGATACAGCTAATGATAAAGGTAATAATTTGCTTTTATACAAGAGTAATGGGTATTGAAACTGGTGTTTCAGATCAGCTCAAAACCAGAAGCAAGCACATGTGCAGGGTGATATATTTCATAATGTTCTTCTAGAGTTTTAGCAGCATCACAGCAGATTTCAGGGTATGCAGCTGATTAACAGGTAGTGCTGCCTAATAATTGATTTTTCTTTACTTCTTTCCAGATTTACATATTACATCCAATTAAATTATTTTCAAAGTTGCTCATATGTTAGCATTACAAAAATCAGTGGCATATTCATCTGTCTGGTGATAATGAGTCACAGACACTGCTAGTCACTTGGCATGAAAAATGGCTAACATTTTATCAGGAGCAAAAGCCTCTAGCTTGAACTACAGAAACTTAATGAATGAGGAGAAATGATTGTGTTAAGTAGTTGAGTTGGAATAAAACAGCAAAACTGTTGTGAATATAAGTATTAGTCCCAAACTGTAGTTCAACTGTGTGCTATTAAATTCACTTGAACAGGAGTTTAAAGAATGAATTTAATAAAAACTTAATTGAAATTATGGGCTTTTTTTTTGTCTTTTCAATTACCTGTAACGGTGTAAATGTATGTAGAGGCTCTTGGTTGCAATCTCACGTTATTAATGTAACCCTTTTCTGCATAGGTGTTTCAGTTTATTCTTTTTTCACCTCGTGTGATTGTTTCACTTTTTTTGGTGAAATAAAATAAGAGCTCTTCTGGTCGGGCTTTCTGTTGCTGTCTATCAGAGTAAAAGTACTTAGCAATTAATGACAATGAAAATTTGTAAAAAAGGCACTAGTATAACGAAGACCTGCTTAAAACCTTTTTTACACAGCAGATGAAATAGGCCTTTTTAATGCTCAAAAGGAGACACCATAGCTTCCTCTTTGGCTGTTCTGGAAGTCACCACTTTATATTTGGCATTAACAAATTTGGCAAGCAAAAAATTGTCAGGAGTTACCAGCTCATTTGACAAATAAAAACAAATTATACTAAGGATCATGTTTCAGGGTTCTGATGTGTAAAATAGAAATCCTTTCAGTTTATTTTTTAGATCAAATATGTTTACTTTAATTCACACTAAACCTTATTCTTTCCAAAGTATCTGTTCACTTGGGAAAATGTATATATCTTTATCTTGTATTTGCTTACAAGTATAAGAAGAAATTCTGGTGAACCAAAGATGTGATGTGAGCTAGTGAGACTGTTAAGAGTAATGTGAAACAGTTTAGCTTTACCTCCACCTGATTGCTTAAAATTACATTCTCCTGTCTTTATCAGGATTGTAAAACTCCAATAAATCAAAGTTAGATATATAGAGGAAAACAATTTTTCCTTTAGAGATAGGGATAGGAATCCAAGTGCTGGTTTTCAGGAATATATTTACAATCTGGGCTGCCTTTATAAGCATCTTTGTAATTCAGACAGTAAAGTGCCCTTTAACAGGTCTGACAATTGTGGAAAAATTAACAGGCTGAGAGAGCAGCTCTGTTGGTATCAAGGTGGTTTCACGTTTTGTGTCCTACAGATTTGCTCATTTTGTTATTTTAAGGAAAAAATAAAGTCAGACCATTTTACACTTTTGTGCTGGAATGCAGCCATGAGTAAATTAGAATAAGTATTGCTGTCAACAATAGACTACAATTTTCATTATTTTAAACCATGCAAAGCATATGTTCTGAGTGAATTATTGGTTTGAACTAATGCAGACATCTCTCCCAAATAAAATTTTGTAACCTTTATAATGGCAAGTCTCATGTAATTCCTGCTAAGCTTTTTTTCTTTTAATGAAGTCAGAGGGGTATGGCAACAGTGAAATACCAGCACTGGAGCAATTCACTCTGTGGCCTCCAATATAGTGGGATCTTGAGCATCCCACAGAGTGGTTTTCTGGGATGGAAGTAGGGATCTGCTCTGTATTTTTCAGGGAGCAGTGTTGCTATAACGCAATGTTTAGAATGATTCCTGATTTTTAAGGCCGTTTTGTTGTTGTTGTTTTTGGTTTTTTCTCTTTTTCAGCTATAAGAATTTTAAAATACTAATGTCTTTCTGGTTGCTGTTTGTAAAATGGGAATTATGGCCTCATTGTCACTGGTGTTGTGGAGATTAATTTTCCTTGTCTAGTTATTTTGAGAATCTTAATGGTTGCAAAGGCCAGAAGGGAAGATTAAGTCTAAATTGACATCCTCTCTTCTGTCCCGGTCCTTGCATTTTATGTGGTTATTACTGGACTGAACATCCTGTTTGATACAAGCAAAATGTGCAGCTAATGCTTCTGAGAGGGTATCCTACCTAATTTTACCCTCTCTTTTGCTTTTAAATCTGCTGCCTAAGTTGTCTTTGTTGTTGAAATTTGCTTGGTCTTTTCCATAAGGATTGGCCAATGTCATGCATTCTGTAGACAGCAGTCAGTTCACCTTTTCCTATTTAGATTAAAAGCCAGTAGTGTTCTTACTGTGAATGTACCTGCACGCAAAGATTTCATCAGCTCTTCATCTTCCTCTTCTCTAGTTCTTCAGTTTACAAGTTCTTTAGAAATATTTTCCAGTGTTGCCTTCGTCCATGCTGTTTATAGTAGTGCCTTTGACTTACTGTTAACAGTTAAACATGCCAAGTTTAGTTAGATGTTTCCAAAACTTTGTACATTAAATATGGTTTTAGTTATCTGTCTTCAGAATTGCTTTCAAGGATATGAGTGCTTGCTCCTTAGGTAGGGCTTGATGTATTACCTAGATGAAGATATGTAACTTGGCATTTGTGTGTGTTAAAAGACATTTTGTTTAAGTAAGCCCATGCCTCTGGGTAGTCCAGACAACTCATCACATTGTCACTATTTACTAGTCTGGCATTTAAAACATTTTTTTCTAGTGGTATCGTATCCTTTGTTTTGTTCAGATTTTTGTGTGTGAGATAAAACTGAAGTTATTCTTGCAAGTACTATGCAAAAGATGGGTGCAGAATGTTAAGGCATCAGGTTAAGGACCTTTTGGAAGTGTCAACTCCTAATAGATTGGGTGAGACCAATAAAAGATGTTGCAATAATTTTAAATCATGGGCTTCCTTTCTTGCATGACTGCTGGTCAAGTGATTTTTAATATTGGCCTCTTAAGAAGAGGTATAGGTAGCACAGATGTTAAGTAGGTTGCTAATAAGAAAGTGGAAGTTTTCTTGTATAAGTCAGTTCTTTTTTTGAGCACCTGGGAATCCAGTAGAAGCTAGTGGGGAGATGTGCATATTTGGGCACAAGTACAAAATCATACTTTTGTTTTAATTACTTACTTCCTTTTGAAATGTTGTTAGGTGTAATATGTATTCAAAGCATTATCTGTTTGCACAATTGAGGTTGCTGCTAGTGGAAATCATAGGCAGAAAGACCTGTAGTTTCACATTCTTTAAATTATTCAGCTATTGTGGACTAAGTTTCTGTAAAATATTTGTAAAATGCTGGAGATTGGAGAACAGACATGTGGAATTAGTACCTGAGGTATGGCATAGCTTTTACAAGATGCTAAAAAATGCAAAAGGCAGCCTAACACATCCTTTATAAATTCAGGAATAAAGCAAATGATAATTTATTTAGAAATACAGAAATTACGTATCCTGTGGAAGCTGTTTCCTCATATGAATTTTTCTTATTTTTCAGTTTACACTACTGATATTTATTGAATGTGTAGTTGAATAGTAAATGTCAAATACTAATTGTCTTCCTGCCTAATAATGAACTCTCAAAAGAGGGTTCAGCTCTATCATTTATTTAGCTAAAAGGAAGTTTGAAGGTGTTTTTAAATGTCAAATTCAAATTCTAAATTAATTTATTTTATTTTCTAATAAAGTAGAGTTTCTGCTGGAATGGATACAGGATGGAATTGTTAATTCTCCAGCTTAATTTTATTGGCCTGAGCTGTGATGGCAATTAAGAGTAGAGATTCAGAGTTGTGCAAGTTTTAATGCTTTGTAATTCTGGTAAAAGCTCCTAGATTGCCAGTTAATTTTTAGTTGCTTTTTCCTTGTACCTTTAAAATATAGTATGGTGTGTCTAAAGTCTTACACATGACAAGCTGTTTTCTGGACTTAATTGTAGCAGTGTTATATGAAAACAGTGCAAAATATGTTTTGGTAATGGATCCAGAAGAATACATACAAGCAGTGCAGGTGTGTGGGTTCTCCTGTGGATGATCTTGATTACCCTGTTGTTGGTTTTGGTTCATATGTGGAAGTAAAACAATCTTTCAGTGAAAGAAACAATGAGGGAAGGTCTGAGATCTCTTCCTGTAGAAAGAACTACAGAAAGGAAAAACAATCATTAATCAAATATGAGTTGAAACTACTTTTGCTTTAAGAAGAATCAGTTGTGCAGGATGTTCTTAAAAGTTTCAAAGTTGTGTGACATGTTGGTGCAAATTTTTATCTGGTATATTTTTCCTCAAAAACTGTTACTAATGAGAGTTAACTTCAGCATTTTAGTTTTTATTTAAAATTATTATGTATTAATTAGTGCAGACACTTACAATTCCTTGTTTTCCCACTTTTAACTGGTCTCAGCAGATGGTATGCATTAAAGATCCAGCTATTGCTGGCAGGCAGCTGAGCTTGGTTTTCTGCCACAAGTCACATGTCTTGGAGCAGGCAGCTTCGCTGAAGGCTTTGTCACATGCCAGGGGCTCCGCATCAACTGAATCCAGTGGTTACTTTGGAATTGAGTAACACACCCTAATGCTAGCAGTAGTTGTTAACTGTTTTGGGCATGAACTGAACTGGTCTCTTTTCCTTCTTTCAGTTTTTTTTGTTTTTTTTAACACAGCTGTAGTGTAGTCTTCATTATTTTTTCTGTTTTAGCTAAGGATTTTAAGTGCATTAAAATATGAAATGTAATTACAGAAATGAGTTTACAGTGCCTATTTTTACTTCCTTGGTATCTTTTTACATTGGCAAGCTGTAAAATCAGCTGAGTCACTTCATTAGAGTTTAAGGGATTAGCACTGGCAGGAGCTTACTGCTGTAGCTATTTAAGAATTTTGTATCCCTGTGGATATTTCTGTTCCTAAAGAGGTGGGTGTATGTGTAAAGGTTCAGAAGTGTGTCAGCATATGGAGTTATGCTGATTTTAGTGCTGTAAATTCTGTAGTAATATAATTATACTGACAAATTTTCTTAGCCTTTCTTGACATCAAGATGATTATGATATTTAGAAAATGTTTTTAGATCAAACATAATTTTTGCAGAGAAAGAATGCATATTAAAGAATTTGTGTATTATACTCTTTACAACCTAATAAGTCATTTTAACACTGGAAGTATGAATGTATTTATTTAAATATAAATTATACAGAATCAGCACTTTTTAATGTGGTTTACTTCTTGATGTCAGTACAGGGAACAGAGAATGCTCTAGTGCCCTAATCTTAATAGATCAGAATATAGATGGGAAATATTGATATGGAACATTACCTATTTTGGACAAACCTATCTTTCAGCAAGATCTTTGAAACAAGGTGGGTGGAAAACTTGGAAGATAGTAAATAACAGCAGCTCTTCTCCTGGGAGTACAGGAGTGAAGTTGGGTGGACATTGAGAGCTGGAAGACTTAAGAGTAATTAGCAAGAGCTGTAGTGTGGGTTGTAGAGTAACCTCATTAACTTCAAGTCGGTCTTTCACTAAGGAGTAACATAGAGTGACCTCATTAATTCACTAAGTAGTCCCTAATCACTCTTCTAAAATACACATTTGAAGTACTTTAGGAAGTGCCCAAGGTGATGTTAATACAGCTCCCTAAAAATAAAAATCTAAAAATATTTTCCTTTCATTTTCATGTTGATTAGAAGAAGGGCCTAAATAGAAACATGAACTTAGGAGGTACCTATTTGCCATTATTTTCTAATTTGAAAGAATAAACACTATTAAAGAATAGCTTTTACTGTATTAAAGAAAACTCACCACTATCTTACTGCTTGTTTCACTGCAAATAGGTCATTGTGAACAGTCATTTCTCACCTACAACTTCAGGAAATTTTCTGCCCTAGTTCCTTTTTTCCTGAAATATATTAATTTTAGTTAATATATGGTCTGGATAAAAGCAACATGTGAACCTGGTTTTGCTATTGGGATGATTTAGAAATTATGCACTTAGTTTTTTTTCTCGTTGGTGGGTGTTGATGCTTGCAGTAATGGCAGGTTTATTGGTGTATTTCTCTCTTGGAAATCAAAAGCATCATCTGATGGTAGTGTACTAAAAGCCGACCATTGGTTGCTGCCCTGTCACATCAGTTCAGTCAGTGTTGTAGCTCTGACCTCAGTCTCCCTTCTGTCCCAGGAAGTTTTGACGGCCTTGTTTTTCCCATGTAGACTGTTTTCTAAAGGTGAGTCCAATGTGCAGCCTTTGTCTGTGTTATGGACACTCCTAGAATGCTTTGTTTTACTAACTGTCAAAATACATTTTTGTTCTGAGCATAGCCTTAGTTGGAGCAGCAATAAGGTCTATATTACTATAGGGCCCTAATCTTCCACAGCCAATATTTGAAACAGGTTTAGGTCCTTTTGATCCATTTTGGCCTGCCTAAGGAAGCCAGTAAGGATTTACCTTGGAATTATGGTGTAATAGTGATGCATACATAACATGATTTGTCTGATTCACTCTTTGGTTCCTGCTGGTGTTGACTGTATTTGCTTACTTGGTGCTTCATTAAAAAGAGGGGCTGGTCCTGGGAGGGTGCTCTGCTTGGCTTGTTTGCTAGAATTGCTTCTAGGTAAGCAGTGGATTTCTCTTCCCTCTACTGCCTTTGCTTATGCTTTAGTGCCTTTACTTGGGATTGGTTTGAGTGAAGACTCAAAGGCTACTCTGAAAACCCATTTTCACAATTTTGGGGCATAAAGACCATCCACTGAATAAGGACAACACTTCCCCTCTCTTATTATTGGTCAAATGCCAGCGCAGAGAAATCCCCAGTGGAGCTGCCTAAACAGAAGGGAGAGGTGTACTTTGCGCATTTGCTAGATGGCTCTGATGATGTTGCACCCCATCTCTCACTGTGGGGCTGGTGTTCCCAAAAGAACTACTAGTTCTTTCTCTGGCACTACTCACACAAGCACATTCTTCTCCCTGAGACAATGTAGAGCTGATGCTCATAGTTTCAACCACAGGAGACCCATGTCATAACTTAGTGCAGATTTCGGAATTAAAGGGTGATCACTATAAAGCTGACCTGTGTACTTTTATTTGTGTGCAGTTATTGATAGAGAAGTTAGCTACAGCATAAAGACTGGAGTCCTTCAGAATGACAGGCAGTTTTTTTCTGTAATTGTTTAGCCACCTGTTTGAGAATATCATGGCTGGAGCACCAGGGGTGTGTTCATATATCCTCCTTGCCTGTTGTTACAGGCTGAACCATTGATCTAGACTGTGTGTGAATGACAGAACTGGTACTTCTGATCTCTTGTCTTCAGGAACTTTACACATTGATAAGGCCTGAGGGAACTTCAACAAGCCAAAAGAATCTCATTTTATCTGTATGGTCTGTGTGTGCTTATGAGTGTAATCTGTATATCTCCAGAGGAGACTCCACAACCTTTCTGTTTGTAATTGCCAAGTCACTCTAAATGATGCCATAAAAAGTCATTGCAGTACCAAGTTACTGGAAAAGGAAATATTGAACCCATCTATAAAGGTAGAAAGGAGGACCCTGGAAACTACGGCCCTCTCAGCCTCACCTCTGTGCCTGGGAAGGTCATGGAAGGTGTACTAAGGCACACGGAGGACAGGGAGGTGGTTTGAGACAGCTGGCATGGCTTCACCCAGGGCAAGCCCTGCCTGACCAACTCTGTGGCCTTCTGTGATGGAGTGACTCTATCAGTGGACAGTGGAAGGGCTGCATTTGTCATTTGCCTTGACTTCTGTAAAGCGTTTGATAGGCTCTCTCCTAACATCATTCTCTCTGAAATGGAGAGAGAAGGATTTGGTTGGTGGACTGTTAGGTGGATTAGAAATTGTCGGAATGGTCACATCCAGATGGTGGTGGTCAATGGCTCAGAGTCCTGATGGACATCAGTGATAAGTAGTGTTCCTCAGCAGTCTGTTTTGGGACCAGTGTTATTTAATATCTTCATTAATGGCATA
>VZTZ01043706.1:0-101883 GCA_013400955.1 Drymodes brunneopygia
CTCCTTCCTTTTTTTCTTTCTTTGACATGAGCAATCATTAGAATCAAAGAAAGATCCTTATAACATTAACCTTCATGTTACTTAAAGAACCATTAATGACTTCCCTCACCGGGGAAAACAAACAAGTGCTTTTTGTCTTCATAGTAGCTTTTACAACAGTACTGTGGTGCCTGATCTGGGGAGGTGGAGTAGTCTGTGATGGCACATGCTACCCTAGGGATGATAGTGCTCTTGGTTGCAGTGGTTTATGTGTTTCTGGCTGACCAAGGTCTTGCTGGAACACATGATGTTGGCTTGCTGCCTTACTCTCAGCTGCTAAACTCCCCAAAAGCACAGCCATAATATGTGCAGTATTTCTGTCATGCTCACTCTCAAGATTTTATTTAAAAAAAAAAAAAGAAAAAAGAAAAAAAAAGAAAAAGGTTAATGTTAAGAAACACTAAGGGGTCAAAAGAACAGAAAATAATACAGATTGTAAAAATGTACTCTAATGTAAGAAACACATTTTGAATGTTATAATTGTGGCTTTTAGGACTGCAACATATGAAAAGGGGTGTGGTTACTAGCTGCTGCAGTTTGTAGAGGTGAAAAAAGTGAAGTTTATACTTTCTACTCTTGAGTCTAAACATAGACTATATGATGTTCTGAGTTTGAGTAGGAGGTTTAAAGACAAAAATCCATAGATCCACTGTTTGAAATTTTAAGAAATAAAAAAACAATGCAAGAAACTTCTTTTGGACTTACACCATTCCTGTCAAACACTCACCTAAACCAGGGTCTTTACAAAGCATCTCCTGTCTGTCTTTCATCAGGCATGCCCTCAAGTAATCTAATATGTCATTAAAATCCCAAATTTATGTCTATTGAAGCAGCATAATTCAAATCCATTACAAAAGAGCCTCTACTGTAAAGTACTGACTCATTTGTTCTCTATCCTTAAGCTATTAATTATTTAAAAAGATAGAGTTGTACTGTCAGAAAACACATATCTCTTTTTTACAGCTGTTTGGACAAACCGTAACAGTCCAATGCAATTATCTTCATTTTAGTACTTTAGTCCCTTTATTTTTTAGTCCTTCAAAAAAAATCCTTTTTTGATTTTGTTGCCATCTTTATGTTGTACATTTTTAGCTTTAAGCATTTTTCTACAGGGTGAATTATGTTCATCACTTTCATAGACACATTTCAGTTTATCTTGTGCACTGTGATTCACTGCAACGAAACCATGTACACCTTCATATTTCTCCTCCAAAATTTTAGTTTCCTGGCAAAATTGAATTTTTGTGCCTGAACTGCTCAACTGATTTTGTTACTTTCAAGAATTTGTGTCGTTTCCAACTGGCAATCAAGAACCAGTCAGCCACTAGGTCACTCTCCTCATGTCTGGATGGGAAAAAGAATGAGAACAGTAAAAATTAGGGAACTCATGGGTTGAGATAAAGACAATTTAATGAGTAAATAAAAAGCTGTGCATGCAAGCAATGCAAAATATGGAATTAATTCACTGCTTCCCATGGACAAGCAGATGTTCAGCCTTCCCAGGGTAAGTAGGGCTCCACCACATGTAATGGCAGCTTGGGAAGACAAATACCATAATTTCAAACATTCTCCACTATCTTCTTTTCCCCCAAGTTTTATATGCTGAGCATGATGCCATACAGTATGGAATATCCCTTTGGTCAATTTGGCTCAGCCAGCCTGGCTATGTCTACTCCCAACTTTTTATGCACTTCCCAGACTCCTTGTTGGTGAAGTAGGGTGAGGAGCAGAGAAGACCTTGATGCTGTGTAAGCATTGCTCAGCAACAAGGAAAACATCCATTTTTTATCAACATTATTTCCAGCAAAATCCCAAAACACAGCCATACCAGCTACTCTGAACAAAATTAACTCACTCCAACCTAACCCAGTGCATTCTCCACCCTGTATTCCACACCATTTACATAATGTTTAAGTACAATATCCAGTACAACCTCACTAACCACCACGTCTCTTCTCATCCTTCAATATGATTTACAGATATAATTTCCTTAGTCTATGAACCACCTCTGCAAAATGTCCACTAATGTCTATAAAATATCCATTGAGTTAATTTAGTCCATGATTTTGGGCTCCATCTGTTATGGTGGTCACTCAGGATAGTAGATATGATGTATTCCATGGAGTTACTGGGCACTCAAGTCAGCTCTGGTTGTTGCACTGCAACTGCTTCCTATAAGGCTTGTTCTCCACTGGTTTGGATGGTTCCTGCCATAGTAATTTCTATAACAGGCAACTTAAAACCTGGGTTACAAAAATTTAAAGGTATTTCCATTAAAATCTCCACCCTTGTTCCCTTTGGAGCAGATCACAGGGTTTGACACTGCAATGAACCCTTTCCTGTAACCCTTCTCCAGCCTGGACTTATCTGCAGACTGCAGTCCCTTAGTAGAACACTTGCTCCCCTAAGTTAAAGAGAGAACACAAACTCTAGGAGTTTTATCTGGGAATCTCTTCATGGATATAACCTGCTGCATCACAGACTTATCTCCAGGCACAGTTGCTTTGAGGTGCACCTGTTCCAGTGTGGCCTTTTCCCAAGGGTCACAATGCCTTCAGGGATGCCTGCTCCATCATGACCCTGGCCATGGCTGCATTCCCTTCTGGGATGTACCTGCTCTGTTGAGGGCTTATCCACGGCCACACTCTTTGATGTGCTCCAGCATGACCTTATGCAGACAAGGTGTACCTGCTGTAGCACAGACTTATCCATAGCCACAGATATTTTGAGGCATTTCTTCTCCAATGTGGACTTGGAGAAGAATGACTTCTTCTTCCTTGACTCCAATACCTTCAGAGCTGTATCTGTGGGGACACAGACATATCCACAGCCACAGACACTTTGGGGTGTCCTGTTCACAGGGCACAGCCCTTTCCAGTTGAGTTCACACGGGATTTCTAGCCTCTCCAGCAGAGCAGCACTGAGAGAGCAGCGACGGCCTGGCCATCTGCCAGTCCAGGCGCATTGCCATGGCTGTTATCAAAATGTTCCCAGGCACAGCAGAGTAAGATGATAAGCAGTGTAGCAATGCACAAACGAGTGAAAAGCAAGAAAAGCAGCCCCTTATGAGCACTCGGCTCTAATGCACAGTGGGCAAGCAAGTCCCTTGGCAAGCACAAGAGCCTGAAAATTAATAACTAAGCAGCAACAACAGCTATAAATTTGATCCGGCACATTCCAATCAAATCTGTCAATACCTTGAATCCTTTGAGGTCCATATTGGATACCTCACAGTTTTTCTCTATAGCACTTAGCAGGTAAAATAAAAGTAAAAAATACTCAAATGCTTATTAAGTCAATGCAGTTAAAAGCACCTGATCCATGCAGAGTAGGTTGACATGCCCTGCTCTGGGCTTCATGAACATGATCACATAACAAAATCCTTGTTTCTCCCAAGACCTCATTCTGTTCAACTTTATTATTTATTGCTTTGTAATTGCTACAGTCATATGGAACCATGCTAGTTATTTTCATGGACTATTCTTAAGATGAAGGACAGGAGCAGGGAAATAGCTTTGAAACAGAGATTCAGGCATGGCGGGAGAACAGGGGCAGTTTTGTCATGAACTAAAGAATGTGCTTGGCAGGGTTGTCAGGAGAAGCAAACTAATGTGGCCAAAGTGCATTAACTGTGTGAACTCCTGCTATACACTTGGTTATTGTAAGATGTTGCCAGGGGTAGAAAGTTGCCTCCCAGAATACCTCCCTGAGCAACACAAGCACAGCTTCACTCAGTTCTGTTCAGATATTCAAGTTTCCCAGAGAATTGTAGATGGTCCATCCCTGAAAGAGTTAAAGGCCAGATTGGATGGGGCATTGAGTGACTTGGTCTAGTGGAAGATATCCTTGACCATGATCAGAACTACATGATCTTTAAGGCTCCTTCCAACCCAAAACATTCTGTGATTCTTTGATTCTGTATGTCTTTACAGTCATTACTTGATTCCCTCAAGGAAGTTTTTTATCATCTACCATTAATCTTTAACATTATCTATCTCGAAAAAGAGACAAATTCTAGAATATGCTTCAAAACTTTATTTTACTTGAACAGGAATTAGCATTTTCCCTTGTATATGATATTAAGGCTAATTTCAGACTCTCTAGATTGGTAAGACAGGCTTGAATGGATTTGTGATAAATTAAGGGAGGTGGTGTGTCTGTGCTGTGATTGGACACACAATGCAGTGGAGGCTGTATAGTTTCCTACATGGACCACTTAGCTACAAAGAGTCTTAATTTTTGCATGACTTTTTATGTCTTTCCCGTCTATGATTAAGAAAAGCTGCACAACACGAATTTTCTAGAAATGGAGTTTGTAGTGAAAATTAATTCTTAAACAAAAGTGAGGGTTGTGATGCAGCTAAGTTATTTTCTGCTTTAAGAACTGGTAAATATTAGATCATCCAAACAGACAACAGTCTGTGTCTGAACAGACACACAGTCCAGAAACACGATAGTAAATATTAGTTACTCAAAACAACAGTTGCAGTGAGAAGGATTTGAGCGGTCTGTAGGCTGCAATGTCTCCTTACAAAATAGCTCTTGGAAAAATTCCAAGAGTGGACAAATTTGTCAAGGTTACAAATGAGTAAAATTTGCTCAGCAAAAGGTCTCGCTGAGCTTACTTGTTAGCTAGATGAATTTCTTGCTTGTTCATGGAGCAGGCAAACATGCCACTGGTCTGAGTTCTCTGAGTTTTTTCTGGATACTTTCCAGTTCCAGGGGTTTTACTGTGGCAGGGGAGGATTTGGCCAAACATATATGTATTTTTTTTGTGTTACATAAAACTGTAGGAAGATAGCTTTGCCAAAGGGCACAAATAATTTTTTTGGTGTTAACAGCCCAGAGTTTTGTTGGTTATTTTTCCCAAACAGGATATCTGTGTAGTGGGGAGACATAGTTTCTTTTAGTTGTTTCTGCTATGATTTTTTAAAATTTCAAAAGGTTTATCTTTTTTCAATATCATATTCTAAGGATAAAAATATTCACTGACTCCAAACCTTGTAATATTGCCATGAAATAGTCTATAAAAATTTGGTTTGCCTGTTGGTAATGTGAAGCAGATTAATCTTATTTGAATCAGATATTATGACAGAACATGACACGTTGGATCATTAGCTCTCAGGGGGCAAAACCTTCACCCCTCAGAAGAAACAGCTCTTTACTTTCAATGCTCAGCCTAGCAGAGTTCTAGCCCACACAATGGGCTTGTTGCTGTAGCATGAACATTTATGGCTTCTATACGGAATTATGCTTTAGTAAGAGTAAAGACTATGAAGTCTTTAGTTGCTGAAAGCTAGAATTTACTAGCAGATATAAATATTGCACTCCCTTTGAGGAGAACTGCCAGGTGAAACCTCAAACTCTACCTCCATCTCCAAAAAACCCCAACTTCTTTCCTTATATTATTCCAGAAAACTATGTTCTGTTTCATAGACCAGCCATTCTAATTCAGAAAGAATGCTTAGATTCAAAAGGAGAAAGGACCCACGATCACCCGTGATCTTGTGATTATGACATATTTTGTCTCCAATCTTCTGAACTACACCATAGCTCTGTTTTCTTAAAATGCTGCATTCACAGTTTGTGATAGAAAAAATAGAGAATGCATATAGAATAAGGTCAATTCTTACTGCTGTTGTACAGCTGTTTGTAACTTTTTCATTTACCTCTCCAGATTTATCTATATTTTAAAATTTTTCATAAAGACCTATTCTCAAATATTCCATTTCAGATTTATTGTCGATTGAAAATTCACAACTGACAAGGTTAGTTAAGAAAGGCTTCCTTATTTTCTTCATTCTAAGTTAAACTTCTTTCATGAATAGAGAAATGCAGTGTTGCAAGATGATTTAATTAGCTTCCAAATTTTGTCATTTAAAGTTTATCCCTGAATCACTTTTTTAGAACTGGCCTTTGTAAGTACCCTGTCTGCATGAGTATGTATATATTTGCGTGCTAAAGGAAAAGTTTGGTGGTAAAAAGGTGGAAAAGCCCACTTGCATGGGACACATGTTGATAGTTCCTATTTCTTGTTTCTAGGCAATCCTAAACACTGAGTTCAGTAATCAAATTGTCCTTTTTATTCTTGGCTTTTTGGTGTTTCGTGGTGTATTCCTAATGATTTTCATGTAGAGCTATTTTGGTGGGCTTTTTTTCTCTAGCTTTTTCTTTATTACATATGATGAATACTACAGATTAAATTGGGTATAACTTACATTGTTTTCAGCAAGGCTTTCAACATGGTCTTCTAGAATGCCCACAAACTGAAGAGACATGAACTAGGTGGGTTAATTATTGGCTGGTCAGTGTTAAGGTGTAGGGATGATAAACGGTATAGGAAGTCAAACTGGATAGTCATTACTAGTGAAAGTCCTTAAGTGTCAAGGTGCTGGGGCTCAAACTATTTAAAGGCTTTATTAATTATCTGGACAGTGCAAAGGAGTGCACCTTCAGCAAATTCATGGATAACACCAAAATAGGAGGGTGTTCAGCACGCTGGAATGTAGGCCTACCATCCAGAAGATACCTTAACCTGCAGAAGAAAACAAGCTGGGAGAAATCTTAGGAAGTTCAACAAAGGATATGCAGTGTCCTGCACCTGATATGATGTGATATTATAACCACAAACAGAAATATAGACAGGACAGTGGCTTGTAAAGAGCAGATCTACAGAAAAGGAGCTGAGCATTCTGGTGTACAAGTTGAAAATAAGAGAATTATAGAATCATTTAGGAAAAGACCTCTAAGGTTGTTGAGTCTAATCATTAACCCAGCACTGCCAGGCCTACCCCTAAAACATATCTCTAAGTGTCACATATTTTGAATACCTTCAGGGATGGTGAGATGCAGCAACGTGCCCTTATGCTGGCTCTCTGGGTTCTCTTAGCGTACAGCACACAGCAGGTTGATTATGTTCAGCTGGTTGGTTATTTTCCTCTGTTTGTGAGATTGTATCTGAGGTACTGTCTTCAATTTTGGTTCCAAATAAAAAAAAGACATTGCCATGCTATCTGGAGGAGTGGGAGGAAGGGTGTTGTGCAATCAGGAGAAAGAGACTGCCTTTTCAATTATTGCTGAAAAGATACAGGTAATGTCAACAGAGGTCAGAGTCATCTGCCTCTACTTTTCTGGAGCCTCCAACAGTCTTTAACTTAAAGAGTTTGCTGATATATCTGCACTTAAAGCAGGACTTATTTTAACACCAGAGCAGAACAAGGACTCAGAAGATACTTAGCCTTTCATAAACATGGTCACAATGTACTGTAAAAGATAATATTTTACACTGGGACAGTGGCATGGAAAAACTGGGTGAATAATGACTAGGTGAGACTGACAAATGGGAACAATACAGGTGATGTTTAGTGTTTGCCTATCAAATGGAAAGAAAAGAGTAGATCAGTTAATTAAAATCAAGATACCTCCATGATTATTGTATGCAAGGTTTACTCACTTTTAACACAACCCTAGCAACTGAGCTGGACCAGTTTTACACATAATTTTACGCTGAGACAGGTAAAAATGACTTGGGAATGTCTCCAAGTATAATTTCATAATCATCTCAAAAGGATATTAAGAATAAGCAGAGACTGTAAAAAAAATAACAAAAAACCAAAAAAAAACCAAACCCAAAAAACCAACCAACACCCCACCTCCAAAAAAAAAAAGATAATATAAATCTAGTCAGGAAAGAAACTTTGTCTTAAAGGTCAGGAGGGATAAAACAGGATTGCCAAAAGTCAAACTGTGTTAACCTGTAAGAGATATTCACACAAGTAGAAAAGACTTCTTCCAATGCAGAAATAAAGGATATTGACGCTTGTGCACTGTGGTAAACACTGAGATTGGAAGTAAATGAAATAAGAAACTAATTAAATTATTTGCTTGAGCTGAGATAGAAAGAAAATGAAGTGCTTCAAATAATCCAGTTTCAAGGCTGGAAGAATATCTTTTTCCAGAATTCTCAAAACAGGCACATGAAATGAAAGATCAAATAACTAAGCATGCTAATAAATATATTGGCAAGGGATTACAACAACGTAACCAAAAAATAGCAAAGGAGGTTTTTAAACTGTGAGGAAACAATGTCATGTGATAATTTCAATTCTACTACTATGTCTTCAATACTACTCAATGCTATGAGAAATTATTTCAAAGGTATGAATAATTAAGATGATTCAAGTAAAAAGGATGAGGCTAATACATGTAATACATTTACCCAACCTAGATTATGCCATACTAAACAAGTAAGAAAACAGAAATTCTAGACAAAGAAAATATGTAGCAACATCATATCAGAATTTCAGTAAACAAATTAATACATTATTGCAGAAGAAATTATTGGCAGAAATGGAGGAATTGAAGATTAGAAGTGAAATAATCAATGAGGAGTGTACTTTGATAATTTATATTCTTTATAAACATATATTATGTAATATAAAAAACCCTCAAGAGTTCTCTAGAAACTTCTCTGTGTGTTATTTTAATCAATGTTCTTGGCATAAGTAGTGTGTGGTGAAGAAATGGCTAATCAGTGCTAGAAAGCACTGTCTCTGTGAACGAACTGAATTTCTGAGAGAGCTGGATGCCCTTGAAGATGAGCAAAGGAAGTGATCTGAAATTCTGCTGTATACATTACAGAATTCTATGCTTGGGAGTTACTTAAGAACTCCTGCTTTAAACTCATCTGTAGAAAAGAAAATTGAAAAGCAAGGTAGAGCTTGACATCCCTGGACCACTAAAAGCTAGGTACGTGATGCAGACCATGAATATAGGCTAAGGTGATTTGAGAATTCGCAAATTGAGGTATTTTAAATGAAACTTGCAAAATATTTCAGTTGTGTCACTGTTACTGTAGTGAAGATCCTTTGGAATTTAAAATGCAATATAAATAAAGAATAACCATTTGTGTGATTAAGAGAATGGATAGTTTTTCATATGAACAGGCATAATTTCCTGTGCATTGAAGCAAATAGGAAACTGCTATAACTGTAAAGGAGTAATGTTGTGCTATCCTCTATGCTTTATCATGTTTCTCTGCCTCTTTTCCCAGCAAATGCAATGGTAGTTCATAAACTTATCAAATGGTCTCTCTAACATGGTTCCTGACTATGCCATTGATAGGTAGTCATTGAACTAGACAGTTTAATTTTTCCATGTCCTATTTACTGAACTTATTCATGTGATTTCACGTGACTTCCTTTATGTTATATAATTTGCTGCCTACTCTTTCCTTCTTTCTCCATGCTCTTTTCTTCAAATCACTTCCTCACCATTTCTTATATTTATGATTGCTTTTTTTTTTAATATCTTCACACTACACACATTTTTCTACTATTAGTTTTGCGACATTTCAATTGCTTTCCCACATGCTTAGCACAGTCTTGGTGTACTAAGTAGTATTTATATATAGGTTTCTTATGAGTAATATTTATAAACTGATGACTTCTGGATAGTTATTATTCACATATGGTTTTATCATCTCCTACCAATGCTTATAAAATACTTATACATCATATGCTGTATATTCATATGGTGAAGGGTGTATTTGCTTTTATAACTAATTTCTTGATGTACACACAAGTTATGAGGGCTAAAATCATGTGGTTTTAATCAATGGCATCAAACAAAACAGATCCTTTCAACTTGGTGATTTAATGTCAAAGAGCTTGTCTTAATGAAACACCTAGACTCCCAGATTCCCCAAACCATACTCCATCATCTAGAGATAAAGCCACTGTTCTGCTGCTGTAGATCACTACATCTTCACTGAGTTCAATAGAATTACATCACATTATAGTGGCTAAGGGTGAAGCCAGCAAAACTTAGCACTCTGAAGTGCTTTGATTTCTACATCTGTAAACTAGCGTTGCCTGTTCTGCAAAAGGTTTAAAGCTGCTTTCAGGGAAATACTGGTTTGCCTTTTTGCCCCTGCCCACCTATGCCTGCTGCATCTCAGTTTTCCTGTGTACAGTGTGGATGGTTAACTCCACTGTTCCCAAAGGCTTTTTTGTAGATATACATCCAACAGAAGTTGGCAAACAAACTTAGATACTCGGGTTCTGTGCCTCTTTCACAGTTTGCTTTTTCCTATCTGAATTTAATTTCCCAAAATCCTGAAATGGCAAATTTTTTAAAAAATTGATATTTTATTTCAGTGTTTTTGCCCAAAGAGAATGGGAGGGGTAAGGAAAATTGTAAAATAATCATTCTTTCAAAAATATTACTGCAGTCAAATAGAAAAACTTTGCTGTCCATTTTCTGTACCACTTTACTCTTCAAGCCTGAATATTTTTTGCACCATCATACCAAATGCATTTCAAATAATTACTTTTATTACTACTGATTGATTTTTAGCTTGATTTTTAAAGGGAAAAGTCTTTTTTTCTGTATTTATATTTTTCCAGCTCTCCTCAGTAATGTCTGAACCCACTGGCTAATTTCAATCAACTGAAATAGAGGGAAAAAAAAGGTTTTACATAAAGAAGATACATCATTAATGATTACAGTAAGTTAATGGTAAAAAGTTTTTTTTGGACTTTGAAGAAATCCACAAGGATGCTTGTTAGATCCCTGGAAACCAGTGTTGATATTTCATATTTAAACAGAATGGACTTATGAAAAAAATGCTTTGGATAGGTTGATTGAGTCCTGTTGTCTGGAATTAAAGAGTGAAAATCCTAAAATAATTAATGTAAACTGAAAATGACCAACATCTCCTTCTTGCCCTCTGCACCCTGCAGAATTAGATAATCCTGCTTTAACTTCATGATCCTGAAATGTCTAATTGGAAAGCCAACATGACATTTTGTTGACCACAGGTGATGTTCAAAGAATTAAGAGATTGGGGCTGCAACATTCCATAAACAGAAGATCATGTTCCTGCAGATAAACTGGGCATTCATCCAAGCAAAACTTGAAGAACCTTTCTCTTAAAGTATGAGGTTCCAGTATGAGAAAAGGGCTGCCCAGTCATTCCTGTTGCAGTTTAAGGCATTGCCCTTGCACAGTGACCGTGACCAGATTAGGATAAACGCAAGCCAATAGAAATCATAGGTACTTAACAACATGAATCTTCATTTACTCTGTAACAATTTGACATTTGTATAAAGCAGAACAGTAGGAATAACAGTCTCTTGCTTGTGCTTCAAGCTAAAATTGAGATCTGTCCTTGCTGTGCTGGTTGCCAAAGAAAGGTCTGTCTTTTCTGCAACCTGACTGGATTATGAGGGATGGAAGAAATAAGGTTATAGCTCTATTTTGCAGATTAAGACCTTCAAGATGCAAAGATCAGGACTCTCATAAAAAGGTTAATGGAAATTTTGAAACATTACTAAGGATAGACTCCCTGGGTCTTGGAATCCCAGGCCATCTTAATCATATGAATAGTTCTCCTCTTTCTGTATTTTCTAGATTTCTGTATTATCTATGAAATTAAATCTATGGAATCTCACAGATATTGGAGACCAAGTGGATTAAATCTCAACATTTTCCTCAGCAAAAAGATTGTTCTCTCTAAAAAGAAAAGTAAATCCTTAGCTTAAGAAAAACACAAGGAAATGCATGAAAACTTGCAGGAATAAGAGACCTAAACTTCTGCCAAATAGTTAAAGAAATGATAAAAAATGTGTACTTTACGTCAATCAGAAAACTCATTCAGGAAACCAGAACTTCTCTATTCACCAAAACATTTGATTGTTTTTTTTTGGCTGAAGTCTGAATTAAACTTTTTAATAATGTTATCTATGAATTACTCACCTTTTAGATGAAATTGTATTGTTCTATATTCTTATAGGAGTACATGCAGCAATGAATGGCTCTGATCAAAGGGTCCAAAAAGAAAATAACCAATTAAAAAAAAAAGAAAACAAAAGGTTAGATTTAAAAAGTACCAAGTTGAAAATGCAGGTGACTGACAAGAGAAGATCATAATTGACCACTTCAGAAAGCAGGAAAAGGATGAAAAAGAAAACCCCAAAGAGAAAAAAGCCAAACCAAACCAAACCAAACCAAACCAAACCAAACCAAACCAAACCAAAACCCCCTCACAATTAAGGACCACTATGGGACACAGGCTGTAAATAATAAAAAATATATTTATATAAAATTTTAAATAAAACCAACTGCAAATGCAAAAGTGCTAAAAGGTAGACAAGCAACAAAGTTTACAATGTGAAACAAAGGAGGATGTCCAGGCATCAGGCAAACCCAAGTATTTTCAGATGAGAGGTTTCAAGAGGCCTAGCTAAGAAGAAGTTTGAATCACTTATTGTTTCAAAATTAATGTTACGAATACTAGAAAATATTGAAAGACTTCCAACATGATTTAAATACCAGAAAATTACCAAAATTACTTGAGATATTATAGTTCTACTAGCTTTGTGAAGATACTAGGCAGACTAATGAAGCATAAAATGCCATCTTATATCTACAGAGAATTAGAAATTTAAAATACAGCTTATCTGAGCCAGCAGGAGTTTCTGGAGAAGAAGATTTGAAAAAGGTTTGGGCTTTTTTTTGTTTTGTTTTTTTTTTTTATTTTGTCATCATCTAAGTGATAAGAGAGGCTACTGATACAACGATTTTGCCAAAGCATTTTACATTGTACTATAACATTTTAAGACCTCTGTTAACTTGAATGAATAGGGAGCTAGTAAAAGGATGAAAAGGAGAATGCTATGCTATGCTTAAAATGCAGGAATATCCTGTCCAGTTCTGATATCTGCCTTGCATGAACAGGGTCTAAGTTACTTAAAAGAGCCCCAAGAAGGGCCAAAATAATGATATTCCTGGCTTTGGAAGATAAACCTAGGATATAAGGAACTCAGTCTATTCAGTATATCAGGAGGAAATCTGAGAGATCACCAGGTCATTTTAAGAAAACAACTTAAACATGGAAGAGAAAAAAAATTGAAGGAAATATAATTTATAGGAAGGAGTTTACCATCTTCATGAAGAAGACAGTGAGAAAATTGTATGACGGAAGACAAAATTAGAAAAGCTGACATATAATGCAGTACCCTAAGAGCAAAGATCATTTGGAAAATATAGAAAAAATATTAATTGTGATCAAATGAAGCAATTTTTTTATGTGGGGTCTGCAGTGCAAATGCTGTGTGCTTTCACATTATACTTGCAGTGATCTTTTCCATCACTGAAATCTGAGAGTTAGAGGATTTGTGGCACCTTTTGTATATTTTTATTCCTTCATACTCAGCAGAGGCTACATTCTTTTAAATACTCAGCTGCTTGCTGGTCTGAGTCTGAGCAGTGATGTGACAAAATCTTACCTGCAAGTTTCATACCGTATTGTCTGTGTGAAAAATACTCACTAGTTCTACATTGTTTTGGAAAAGTGAGAGAGAAGGGAGGGATTCCTGCTCTTCAGTTCCTGTGGATTGCTTGAGTCTGCAGACAGATAGATGGCCAATGTTCTGCCATGAAAACAATGCTCTTTATTATATATATGACTATGTCTTATCATCAAGGTTTAACAAAAGTACTTGATTTGAGTATGGGAGAGAATTTTTCTTGCAGTTCAGGATGAAAACAAGCCGCTCACCTCCAGCTGAAGAAGTAACTGACACCTTGAAAAGTCTTTTAACCAATTCTTTGGTGCTTCAGGGGTTTTTTCCAGCAAAGCTTCAGAGAGGCTGTGGAGTCTCCCTCCCTGCAGATATTCAAAAGCCATCTGGACATGGTCCTGGAGAACTGACTCTAGTTGGCCCAGCCTGAGCAGCGAATTGGACCAGATGCCCTCCAGCAGTCCCTTCCAACCTCAACTGTTCTGTGATTCTGTGAAGATATTTTCAGTTCCTACAGTTCCTGATACATAAATCTCTCGAGAACTAAAGTGCTTTAATCCAATCCAGCACAGTGGATCCACTAGGATGGTAATAGAGTGACATTAAATGTGCTCTCATATAAAAGTTGTCAGACTATGTGACCTAGTGATTACCTACCTCAGACTCTGAAAAAATTAAACCTCCTCCTAGTCCCCCAAAAGAATTATTAAGCTGTAAAGCCAAGAAAAAGGAACGCCACTTGTATAGTGTAATCTTCTCTTGTCATCAGAACTGGTAACAAATGAGCTTTTACTACTATTGAAAGGCAGAAAACACCACAGGAGATTTTCAGGTACAGGGTATGGCTCCTTTTCTCAGAAGTAATACAGTATCACCCACGTCTAAATCTTACAAATTTGAAATGGAGTCCCATGAGAGGCAATAATAATGCATTTCAAGTTTTTCATGTTTCAAATTTAAGGTTTTTAAGCTTAAATGAAGTACAAAATCTGTTGTATGGACCCCCTGGCTACCCAGGAGGGTGCTCCCTTCCATCCCAGACTGGCTGCCCGCCTTGTAGCCAAAATTCCAATCAGGAAATTTCAGGTGTCTTGGGAAGAACGTGTTCAGGAAGAGAGGTAGATCTTGTTTATTCACGTTTGAGACCATTTTCCTGTTGGAAAACAAAAATTCTACGAGTCCATAGGCAATAATAAAATGGAAAACTGATTATATGACTGTCCAATTTCTACAGTACTGCTTCTGAGCCACAAGCATAGCTGGTTCACTTCTAAAAAGTTAGTGAATGACAAGATTTTGCTCTGGTTTAGGAATTAAGCCAAAGAGAATGAAAATCAAAATAATATCTGTATTATCAGTGGTGGTGAATAGGGAGGAGTTGTCAGCTCATGTTAAATTAGAGGCAAATCAGTATGGGAAAAATGGGCTATGGTTCTTTTCTTGGTAAAGCAAGTCAAACCAGGAAAATTTCAGCAGAACACAACCAGGAACTCAACACAGAAAACCTTTGTTCCCATCTGGAGTTTGCTTTTCAAGAACCAGTCTAATAGAATGATTGTCTTTATAACCATGGCTTTTGTATGTATTGGCTGATTTTATAAGGAAAGAAAGAAAAAAACCACTATGGACTCCTCCAAAGATGAAAATGTTAACTCCAGCTACAGAGATTCAGCTGAATTTTTTGTCACTGATCTTAACAGCAGTCACTGTTAACATTGGCTTTGGAAAAGTGAAAATATGAACTTGTTCCTGACTAGACTGAGACGCAATGGGGGTTGCTTATCTTATTTACACAAAAAAAAGCCTTTTCCAAAGGCTTTGATCTGTCTTGATCTGCACATAATTATTACACAAGTCTCTGATATTGCTGTCAGCCTTCATTTTCTCTTGATTCATAATCACTTTACTGAGTTCTTAGGAAGGACTCCTATTTTAAAGCTCTATGTGGAAACTGGCAGAATAGAAATTGTTTCAGAAGATCCCAGGTTTCTTCTGAAGGAAAGCAATGAGAAAATGTTGTGATTCCCATAAGAGGGGAAGATTTTGGCAGGGATTTCTGGGTCTCTTTGTGGGAAGGGAAGGGTTCCAAAGTTTTCTCCAAGAAAGCAGAGTATTTTTAATCTCTCTCTGAAAGAGAGATATTTTAAATTAAAAATTACCTTTCTACTGTACATATGTACTTTTAAATACTTACATGTTTTATAATTTTGTGGAAGAAGGTTTTTTTTCAGTCATGGTTGGTTCTGTAAGGACTTCTTTTTTATTCAGTGTGGTGGGGTTTTGAAATCAGTCATTTACAGACAAATGCAGAGAGTGTGGCTCTACTGTGTTCTTTAACTGAGGAGCTAAATTTTATGTGTAAACAACAATGTTCCCAAACAACCACAAGGAATCTCAGGGTTTTTTTACCCAGTGGTAGTAACTTTTTATAAGATAATATTGCATGAGTTAAGTGTTTGGAATAGCCAAACCATCTGTTTTGGTAGGGCAGTGTATTCCCTTGAAGGTTCAAAGCATTTCTAGTATCCAACAGCTTTTATGATGCTCTTAGTTCACTTAGAAAGGAATTTTTTTTTTCATCTTGTATTGCTGAATGAGATTCTGTGCAGAGATGATTTTCAAGGGAAGTTAAGAAGAGCACAGGGAGCCTGATTAGAAACTAAGAACTATTCTATGCCGTGGCAACTGTAACAGCCTGTTCACCTTCTATTCTACCTTCTTTCTTAGCATTTCTCATTCCTTTCCTTCTGTCTCTATAGTACCAAGGGCATTTCCCTTGTGTTACGAGCAAGCCTTGCCCTCTTCCTCAGAACTGTGGATTTGGCTTAAAAAAAAAATGCATGTGCTATAACTAGCCTTTAATAAAAGAGCTTTTAAAACTTTTTCTTCTTCTGTCAACTGGGAAAGTGATAACCTATTGGTAATGTCAGCTCATGATGTCACTTGTGGCACTAGAAAAATACATGAGTAACTCTTTGATAATAATTTAATGGGGTCAGTTGTTTCTTTAACTTTTGTTGCTTTGTCCCTTCCTTTTAGGTTCAGTTCCTGCTTTCTTATTCCATGTTTCCTGACATCTTTTTTGGAAACACTCTTTTGACAGCTGCTTACTCATTGCTATACAGAGCTGAACTGTTCTGCTTCTCAAATCTATACTTCTACTTGAAACTTTTAGTTTTGGTCCTGTAAAAAGTTCTGGGCCTATTGTTGATTTTTATTGTTCCACAGACCTTACTTTTGGGGGGAAAAATAAATTTTTGACTCTGACATAGTTCAGCTAGATTTATCTTTACTTAAGGTTTTCACACTCTTCCTTCATAATAACTTTAAATTAATGTTCCAGTATAAAAACATTTCTTTTATGCCCTTATGTTTTCTATTCCACCTAGTCAGCATTTTTGTTAGCCTTGTAAACCCAAGTCCCAAACAGTAATGGAGTTTAATTTTGCTATAAACCATACAAATGCATTCAGTGGGATCACAAATTATCCGTTCTGTTGGTTTACAACAAGATCATTTTTTAAAATGGATGCATAAAGCTCCCCCCATGCCCTTTTTTTTTTTTCTGGAAAGAACATCTGGGCTGTTGTACAAATTTTAAGAGCAAAGTTAAACAAGAACTGGGCCCCATGCCCAGAGAAACCAACTCAAATAAAACTTGGGCAAAATAAACTATCCCAAAAAGGAAGAGCTAGATAGAAGCACAAATAACATATGTGGAACTGCCCAACAGTACAGAAAGCAGAGTAGAATGATTTTGCACTGAGCACAGCTGCCACACATCAGACACCTTCAGAGAGAGAAAGAAGAAGATGCCCACAGAAGGGGATGCTACTGGATTGCATTCCAATACTTAAAGGCCTGGCTTAAGTCAGACTCATTTGCAACGGGGATATTCTCATAGAAACACATGATGTAGACCCTGAAAGTATATTGTTTCAGTCCCCAAAGCTCTGGGCAGTCTTTCAGTTCACCAGCAAGAGCACCTTAGGTGAAATGTAGGCTCTTTCACTTAGGTGAAAACTGTGGGATTAGATCTTGCTCTCTTGTTTTTTTCCCAACTAAGGAACTGGAAATTGCTTACACAAGGAGTTGACACATCAGACATGATAACTTTAACATTTGGAATATCCTACGATCCAGTTATCATGAGACTGACTTGCAAGAATGAAATTATAATAAAAATATTTTTTAGTTTGTTTCACTAGCAGTCTGAACCTTTAAGCTGTCACAGCCTGTTTTATAATATGTCCTATATCCTTGAGGTGGGTAAACTACATTTAAAAGAAATTGAACCCCCAAATTCTTGTGGATTAATATGTACATAAATGCAGGGTTTTGCAAAAAAAAAAAAATCCATTTGCAAATGCTGGAATGTGTTTTGCTTGAGACTTGGCGTATGTGAACAGCATCCATTTTCTGAAGTTATTTAGGCTTAATATACTTGAAAGTGCATTAGATTAGTATTAAGGACACTAAATTGCTGGGATTTTTGTAAAAGTGGTGATTTATTGTCAGAATCTGTAGAACTGTAGGGTCTTTGCTGTTGGGTTACAGTGAGCAGCTTCCAGTTTATCATATTGGTGATCTTATAATTTTTCACAGGACTATGTATGAACATAGCAAGTAGATGCAGAATGAGCTTCCTCTGTCTCCCTGAGGCAAGTAAACATTGAGCCCTTCTACTTCTAGCTTTTGATAATAATTATTTTTTTTGGTGTCACAAGTATCAATTTTACCAGGTACACCTTTAGCACACAGTTCTACAGCTGAGACAGCTTCCCCATCCTGCTTTCAGTTCCACCTCCGTATCCTCCTTCCACAATCTTCACTACATCCTCACTCCCATTGATTCCCATAATTCCCTCTTTCCATCATTTCCTCTAATTTATATACATTTGTACTCAGAAGAGGAGGATAATCTGAGTTCCATTAATTTAAGTGACCAGTTTATCAGATATTACCAAACTTTCTCTCAACCTCGTTTTTCATTTAATTGAATTTCATGAAGTCTTCTCTTATTTGGAGTATTTGAAGAACATTTATTTGTCCTGAGCTAAGTTTTATCTCTGCTGTAGTATGTTTATAGAACACAATGTGTACTTTTCAGAAGTAAGCTCAATTTCCTTGACAGACTGTACTTGTTCTTTGTCTGTATGTCTATTTGCCACAATGCTTTTGTATTATGCCTTGTTTGTGTAAGTAGTACTCTTTGGTTTTCAACCTGAACTAAATGAGAATATAAAGTAATTTGTATTAGTATTTCCACTAACTCAACAGAACTCTATTTGGGATGGATTTCTTTTTTTTTTCTTAATTTTATTAAGTGACACAAAAATGAATCACAAAACCCCAAACCCTGTATTTCATATTACATTTGTTTTATCCAGCAGGCAAGCCAAACCATTAATCATTTGGATTTGTATGTGCTGCAAGATCAGGTCCTGGCAACCATGACCTTAGTCCTGGACAGTGTTTAAGCGTGTGATTAACTTTGAGCAGATGCTTAGCTCCTATTTTTGACAGTGGAATGTAAGCACATCTGCTTCCTAAGGAGTCTCATTTCTACTGAAGTTAATGCAAGGTTTT
This sequence comes from Drymodes brunneopygia, assembly GCA_013400955.1. Lineage (NCBI taxonomy): Eukaryota > Metazoa > Chordata > Aves > Passeriformes > Petroicidae > Drymodes > Drymodes brunneopygia. The sequence continues at coordinate 18,933 of VZTZ01043706.1, forward strand.
TTTTTACTCCAAAATGACCTGAATCAGACTTGATTTTCCTAAAGACACTAAAGAGTCCTGAAACTCTGTTAAAGATGCTTTTAAAAGAATTTAATTAGTATGACAAGAATGGATCTTCTCAAAGCAGTTTCTAATGATTTATGTCTCATTTCTGTCACAGTGCCTTAGCACGTATTTTGTTAAGCTCCACAGCTTCAGGGACATTCTGTGTTGTGATTTAAGTAGCCTTTCAAGGGGACTTTTAAACTGATGTTTAGTTTCCCCTCACTTCAAGTGCTTAATTCAAACATGATCAAAATACTTCTAGGGGATTTTGGTCAATGCCTATGTGTTGTCTCATGGGGTTCACTTACTTTGGAGAATTTTTAAGCCCTTGCAGAAGAAAATGGTTTCTTCTGAAAAGTACACCTTCTTACAAGTGCAGCATATTTTATTTACAAACACAGTGTTTTCAGTAAAGTAGTTTTGAAAACAGGTATTTACTAAACCCTTCACTTACTGAAGAGTTACCAAGAAATTTTAATTTTAAAAATAAGGCAAATATAACAGGAATAATATTTTTAAAAATATGTATGTTCAAGAAAATATTAACCTTTTCAGCTAAGAAAAATGTATGCTGAAGTCTTAGTTTCACTACTAATAAATTAGTACCAGAGCAAATAGAAGTACAGTAGTTTTTGGCCTTTTCAGTTTAGATTCAGGAAAAAAGAAGGCCAAACTATTTTTAAATTTGTTGGGTTGTTTTTCTTCCCTAGGAGTTGCTATGTAATATAATAATATGCACTTATTTATTGTAAAGCATTTCTAAACTTTATTATATATGCTATCATCTGGAACATTGACTTACCAGTGGTTATTCCCAGTGAGCACTGCAATTCATGTACCCTTCTTTAGAACTTACGAGCATGCCGGACTGAGCTCTGACTCTGTTGTCACTAATCCAGGAGTGCAAAAATGGAAATAAAATATGATTTCGTAAGCTGTTCCTGTTTAAAATGTAATATATTTATGAGCTACATTTAAAATTTGCGTTTTATTAAGAGGATCTTAAAATGCAATATTCATAGCAACTCATCAATCCTAGGAAGTACCTGTTGTCGATATTATATTGGCAATATGATTTGGATGTGGGTTCTGCTATTTGACTCCATATTATGTAAACTAATATACATATGTTTCTTCCAGCACTGAAAGAGGTAAAAAACCTACGCTAAATGCTTTTCAAAAGTTTAAAATCATAGAATCATAAGAATATCCTGAGTTGGAAGGGACTCACAAGGCTCATCGAGTCCAACTGTGTGTCCTGCACAGGATAGCCCCAAGAATCACACCACGTGCCTGAGAGCATTGTCCAAACGCTTGAACTCTGTCAGGCTTGGAGCTGTGACCACTTCCATGGGGAGCCTGTTCCAGTGCGCAACCACCCTCTGGTGAAGAATCTTTTTCTAATTCCCAGCCTAAACCTCCCCTGACACAACCTCAGACCATTCCCTAGATTCTTACCACTGTATCAGTACCTGTTTCTGCTCTTCCCCTCACTAGCAATTTTTACACTGCAATGAGGCCTCCCCTCAGTCTCATCTTCAGGCTGAGCAGACCAAGTGACTTCAGCCTGGAAAAGTGACTCTTCATATGGCTTCCTCTTGAGGCCCTTCACCACCCTTGTGGCCCTCCTTTGGATGCTCTATAATGGCTTAATGTCTTTTTTATATTGTGGCACCCAAAACTGCCCCCAGCACTCGAGGTGAGGCTGCCCCAGTGCAGAGCAGAGCAGGACAATCCCCTCCCTTGCCCGGCTGGCGATGCTGTGCCTGATGCACCCAGGGACACGCTTGGCCCTCCTGGCTGCCAGGGCACTGCTGGCTCANACTGCTGGCTCATGTTCAACTTTCTGCTGACCAGGACCCCCAGGTGCCTTTCTGTGGCAGTGCTTTCCAGCCTCTCATTCCTCAGTCTATCTGTACATCCAGGGTTGCTCCATCCCAGGTGCAGAATCCAGCACTTTCCTTTGTTTAACTTCGTATGGTTGGTGATTGCCCAATCGTCTGATTTGTGTAGGTTTCCTGTAGGCCTCTCCGCCTTCAAGGGAGTCAACAGCTCCTCCCAGTTTAGTATTCTCAGCAAACTTAATATCCCTTACAGTCCTGTATCCAGGTAATTTATGAAGATGTTGAAGAGCACAGGGCTGAGGATGGACCCTGCAGAATCCCACTAGTGACAGGCCACCAGTCTGATGTCATCCCATTCACTGTAACCCCTTGTGCCTAACCCATGAGTCAGCTGCTCACCCATCCCATGATGTGTTTATCCAGCTGTGGGCTGGACATTTTGTCCTGAAGGATCCTGTGACAGATGGTATCAAAAGCTTTACTGAAATCCAACAAGATTATATCAACTGGCTTCTCCTGATCAGCTAAATGGATTACTTTGTCATAAAAGCAAATCAGGTTTGATAAGCAGGACTTTCCTCTCATGAAGCCATGATGACTGTGACTGATGACTGCATTGTCTTCCAGGTGTTTTTCAATAACTCCCATAATAATTTTCTCAATAATTTCACCAGGCACTGAAGTGAGACTGACAGGCGTATGGTTTCCAGGGTCATCCTTCTTACCCTTGAAAATTGGAAAATGTTCACCAGTTTCCAGGTGACTTGGAGATCTCCATATTTCCAAGACCATTCAAAAATCATTGAGAGACCATATGATGATATCAGCCAGCCCTTTGAGTATTCTCAGATGAATCCCATCAGGCCCCATAGACTTACAGAGATCCAGCTGGAGCATCAGATCATGCAAATATTCAGGGTTGACTGGGATTTTATTATTCTCACAGTTATAATCCTCCAGCTCAGAGCTCTGGGATCCCAGAGCCCAGCATCAGTTTTGAAGACTGAAGTGAAAAAAGCATTAAACATCTCTGGTTTGCCCATGTTTGTGAGGTGACTGTGCTCTTCAAGTAATGGACCAATGTTTTTTCTGGACTTCTTTTTGCTATTAACATATTTAATAGCTCTTTTTATTGCCCCTCAGAGTACTGGCCAGCTTCAAATCCAATTGAGCTTTGGCCACACAAGTTTCCTCCCTGCAGCGGAAAGCAGCATCTCTGCATTCCTCCTCCCATTTCCCCTGACCTTGCTTCCACTGGGCACACACTTTCTTCTTTTTTAATCTTCTTCCTTAGTTCCAGAAGATTCCTGCTCAGCCAAGCTGGTCTTCTGCCTCATCTGCTTGGCTTCTGATATTTTGGAATTGCCTTTTCATGTGCTCTTATGAGGTGGTGCATAGAAAGTGGCCATGAGTGGTGGAGGCCAGCACCTGCAAAAGCATTTCCCAAGGGGACCTTACCAACTACTTCCTTGAGGATTCTCACATCCAAGGCTGAAATTCTGTTGGCACTTTTCCTGCTGTCAACGGAGGTGTTAAACTTGACTGCATGGTCACTCTGGGCAAAATGGCCACTAATTTCCACTTCACTCATGAGACCCTCTCTGCCAACAAGTAACAAATCAAGGAGGGCATCTCTCTCAGCTGGCTTTCTTAGTACCTGCACCATGAAGTTACCAACCAGGTGTTAAAGGAATCTTCTTTAAGGAAGCAGGCTTCCTCAGTAACCTTACCAGTCATTATCCTTTTTCAGGAGTTTACTCTTCTTTTACTATTATTACTATTTTTCTCTTCAATTTAACTGTAATTTGATGCTGGAACTAACCAGATTTATGTCTCCAAAGGTTCACAGAAGGAAAATGAATGCATCAGTCAGCCACTCTAGATTGCAGCACTGAAGTCTCACAATGAGTGGAGTAGCCAGCACCACTAGAGAGAGCTCTTGTAACAAAACACTGCCCCCCCATGAAGATCGCTGCAATCAGCCCAGGCACATCATCAAGCTCCAGTGAGACCTTGCCACTTACCTGCAGCTAGATCCCATGCTATATATAGTTTTATACAAGTCTTATTCCTGAACTGGTGCAAAGCAGACAAAAAGATTATAGACCCATGACCTATTAGCAGTCTGGATTTATGAAGTGAAAACCGTGCAGTAGAAATGTTGATTATTTTTTGTGGAACAGTTACAAAAGCAATTGAGAAAAGAAAGAGGATATCATCTGGGTTTTGGTATAGTATTCAATACAATGTCTGACGAAATCTTACTTTTCAAATGAGTTACAATTGACTTGGATGTGAGCTCCATCACATGGACTGAAAACTGGCACATAGAACAGAAACAAAATATGATAATAAACAACAACATATTGAGCTGTTTGACTTGACTATAGGGGTGCCACAAAGCTCTATTTAAGGTGCTGTCCTCTTGAAAATTCACACAATTAATCTGGAATTGAAACACAAGCATGAAAATGCATTTCACAGATGATGTTAAACTAGAGGTTGTGCCAGCAGCAGTCAAGACAGGCAAATAATAGAGGGTCCTAGACAAAATTGAAACATGGGCCGAGAATAACAGAATGAGAGTCAACTTGGAAAACTGAAAATACATCTGCAGAAAATTAATTCAAAACAGCCACTCCACAAGAAGGCTAAATCTGAAAAGCAATGATGCTGAAGTATGTTACTGAGGTGACAGAGGATTATCAGTGAGATAATGTGTGAGCCTCCAGCATAACAAAAAAGAGCCAAGGGATTTGGAGCAAACAGCTCAAAAAGTCTCTTCCCCACAAGGTTAAAATGACAGTATCTTGAATATTCTGGTTGCTGCTAGACACTTCACAATGACAAAGCGAAAAGTAGAACCTCAATTTTAAAGGAGGTCGCAATTTAGAAGGTAGTCCAGTAAAAGTATCTTATTTCCTTTATATTCCAGGCACAGGAAAAATAAGAGAAAGGCAACAGAAAGCAGGTGATTTATAGAACAGTTAATTCCGCTTGTCTTAAAAACCTACCTGCTATGGGATAAAAATGCATTTCTATGACTGCAGAACTTGAACTCTGAGACAATGAATTGCCTGACTTTGAGTAAATGTAATTATATTTGCTTTATTGTACCCACTCCAGGTCCTTACATTAGGAGTATTCATGCATTTATGCTACTGGATAAAACTCTAGAAGTAATTCTGATGGAAATAGCTTCATACCAGATCTTGTTTCTGAACTACCTAGCCACCAGACACCTTATCCCTGAGACCTTGTTGGCTTCATAATACTTGTGCTCCCACATGCTCAGTGGCTTAGCAATAACAGGAGTTTGCTACTCTTCCTCATTCCAATCAAATGGCATGTTTTTTGGATGCAGCAAATATGAGTTTGAATTTTAATCTGGCCTGACTGCAAAGCTATAGAAACCAGGTCTCCATTTTCAGTGCACATTCTGCTTCAAAGGTCCTACTTTTACCTGTGTTCTTGAAGAGAAGATGTTGACACCGTGGTAGTGTTTTGGATATCAGAAGTGCTCACAGCATAGCTAATGGAGTGCCTGTCCTTCCTGGAAGCCTTGGATAAAGGTTAGGACTGGTTTCTGGGCATCTGTAGCTGTCTACCATGCAGACACCGACATGTGAGACACACACACACACTAAAACTGGATAAGATGTACCCCACCCAACTTTTTACCAGTGCATCTTTACATCAAACAAGAACACAGATGGATGCCAGCATCTAGTTCCTTCCATTAAAGTAATTCTTTGTATGCACAGCAGCCTTGGCAGTCTCAGCAGCTGAGATTTGAGTAGGAGTTGACAAGTGAAATATGTAGACATATGGCTGCCATAGCATTGACTTTCTAGATTGTTGTCATTGACATTGGTGCCTATGTTCTATATAAATACAGTGCATTAGGTGTCAAAAAGGTGTTGGATTCTATCCCCTATTCTCACCCTGACTGTTCCAGTGAATGGTGCGTTCACCCAGCTTTCAGCCTGATTTTGCTGTTGAGGAACAGACTAAACCTTGTTTAATTAGAGAAAAGACATAAAGCTAAGAATGTGCAGCAGAGAGAATGAAAGCCACTTGAAAACCATTATCTCTTGCAGTTTATCTGAATTGTTAAACACAGCAAGAGGCAGAATTTTATATTTGTTTTCAGAAGCATCTCTGTTCTGTATTTTCATATTTCTATGAAGTAAAAGAAATTTTAAAAATTATTCCTTATAATACTTTTGATTTTCACACAGATTTGCTTTGAAAATTGTACCTTCAGCACATAACAGTCTGTTATTTTCTTTAGTGATGCTTTTCTTTCCATCTCTATATGTAGATTCATTGGATTTCTTAAAATATGTCTAGAGCTATGGATCCATTCTGGATGGCAAACTCAGGATATCAAATTCTTTGCTTGATAATATTTGAATTGCTTGCTCTGACATGACAGTAATTATTTAAAACGTCTAATATTTCACCAGTGTTGCAACATTAGTTGACCACCAGACTGATGAACTGACTTCCAATTCCACCTGAACTTGGTTCTATTTCAGTTAGCCAAAAGTAAGACACAACCAGCTTTTCTGGGACCAAAGACCCAAAGTATGTAGGAGATTAACTATCAGCATGTTTCTGGGTTAATTAAAAACTTAAAAAAACCCTTCACACTTCCTGAATGAGAAGCCTTGGAGTTAAATCTGAGAGAAATAAACATTTTCAGTTTGAGAGTTCATAAATTTTTGTAATTTGCAACCATGAAAATGGACAGGGAGCATGAGGTAAGTGGTTACATCTGGACGGCAAAACTATTTGTGAACTCTGCACATTTCTTTGCTTCTAACAGTGCCATTCCTGTACCTTTTCAAGTCGTACAGAGGGTAGCCAAACCAAAAATTACTAGTGAGTTTTATTAGAAAATGCTTTCTTTTTATGTGCTGTTAAAAAGCTCATAACCCTCTAAGTATTCTTGAAGAGCAACTCTCTTATTTTTAGATTGTGTACCTCTTACTTATTATGAGACCAACTGCCAGCAATGAATTAATACCTTGTATCTGACTTAGAATTCATTGCTATTGAAGATCAGAATAGAACTTTTGTTGTCTGCATTTTTCTATTGTGCTCTTAAATTTCTCATGGAATACCTGACAGGAGGTCCTTTGTGGAACTTCTATCCTTTCACACACCACCATGAAATATGAGTATGCAAAAATATTACTGGTAGGAACATAATAATTTCTGGGTAAAAAAAAAAAAACCCAACCCTCTACACTGACTTAATTTTATGAAGAAATCTATTTTACAGAAGAATCCCTTTCTACACATGACTGTTTTTGTCATATTTTTAACAATTAAACATAAAAGGAATACTTATTGTTCAAAAATAACAGGACTCAAGTAGTCCTAAATAAAAGTCGCTCAGTTATTTATGTTAAACCTTAAGCTCCTTTTTTTTTCTATCCTGATCTTACCATTTATATGTGGGAACAGTCATATTAGGTAAATCATGTTTTTTTGTTGTTTTTATTTTACTTTAACTTTCTATGATTCCAGTTCTCTGGCTGGTCAGATCAAAGCATATTTTCTTGATTTATTATGTGAGTTTAATGCCACTCTAAGAACTCATATTTAATTAAAGAACAAGATCAAAGTCTTCCTTTTGATCAATGCAAATTTGGCATATGTATGAACTCTGAATACACAAGACTAAGCCTGGAAGAGGGACTGAGATCACCATAGTGCTGGCAATCTGGCTGACATCAAATGCCCCCCCTTGAGGAAAGTTAATTTATAGACTCAGAGAATTGCAGAGATGTTGGTTAAAAGTGATCTAGTCCAACCATCTGCTTGAAACAGGGCTATTACCAACATCAGGCCACAGCTACCAGGACATTCTGGTTTTGAAAATCTCCAAGTCCATAATCTTCCTGGGCAACCTGTTCCAATGCTGCATTTGCCTCAGTGAATTTTTTTCACTTGATGTCTAATCTGAGTACCTCAGGCTGCAGTTAGAGGGAAGTTTTGTTTTTTCATCTTTGTCACATCAAAAGAGTTGTGTCACCTTGCAGCCTCCTTTTTAATAGGCTAAACAAGGTCAGCTCTGAGTCTTTCCTCCTATGTCCTGTGGTCCAGGTTGCCAATAAATACCCCTGTAATACAGGGCCATGTATCAACTGTTGGGATACTGTGCCTGCTTGCAGTTGGATGTTGAGGCATCATCCACCTGGTAATTTTTCAGTTCATGTAAAAAATGTGCTCTTTCAGGCCACATATCCTTGGCTTCTAGACATGATGAAAAATCATGTCAAAAGCCTTACTAAAGACAAATTTATTACTACCTTTCCAGCTGATTAATAATCTACTCATTGTCCTATTAAAAGGGCAAGTAAAAGTCAACGGTACCTGTTGCCTTGAGGAATCAAAAAATTTTTTTATTTTGTCCCTTTAGTGGTGATGACAGTGAGTATCTTGAAAATCTTTGCATTATCTGCTTTAGTTCCTGCAGTCCATTCCTTTTCTTTTACATTGACACTTCCTTCAGCTTTATGCATGTTTTATCAGAGAAAACCATACACCAGTATCTGGTAATGATTATGAAATAATATTATATTTTCAGTGCTGAATAGAAGCTTTCACATTAATTGCAGTTAAAAAGACAAACAACAGCGTAGCAACTTCAACACTGTGAAAACTGAAAAATAAACTGCCCAGATTTATGTAGAACTATATTGGCACATATCCCATTGATTTGCCAGAATTTTCTAGGCTGAAAAACAAAATGGTTATCTGTGCCATTCCTTCATGTCATACACGTGTCACAACAGCCAAATCCTTTTATCTAGACACGTCTAGTTTTTTGATCACTACAGCTCCACCATTTAGATCCAGTGAGACTGGAGTTTATATATTCCTTGTTATTTCCTAGTTCCTTTGATAAAATATTGATCTTACAATTTCTCTTCTAGCCTTGAAAAGCAGAAGTTTTAATACCACAGGTTGAATTACAAAGAAAAATCCTGCATTCAGAGTTACTGAGTCCTTTTATTTTGCCTTCTGAGAACTGCTTTTATAACATTAAGCTGTATTTCTGTAATCTTCTGGGGTTAGTAAAAAGGATCTGGGAAAACGATAGCTTAGACTTTCGATGTGTGTAGTCCATGTGGAGTGAGTGCTCAAGAGGCCACTCTATAGCAGACAGCAAATTGAGCTAAGGCCCATTTTCTGACCCAACAACAAAAAACCTCAAACTAAACCCAATTCAAAACACGAACAACAAAAAAGCACGAAAACACATAAGCAAACAGGATTTCCAGTTTCTGGTGATAGAGATGGAAAAATGCAAATGTTTGGGTTATAGCTGTTCCCTGAAACAGTCAAGAACAGAACCATGATGTGATTAATTTAAGCTGAACATCACGTCTTGCGGTGCATCGTTCCAGTCAGTTTATTGTGATTTCTATCTTATTTAAATCAAATGTCATGTAATCATGTTTCCAAGTCTATTGAACCTCTACATAGGATTGTCTGCAAGATTAACAGTAAAATGTAAGAAATTTAAAGATCCCACTGAAGTACTTTTCAGAGATGGGTTACAGTTTTTTGAAAACACTTCCCTGCACAGAACAGCAGGATGCTTGATCCCTAAAAACTCACTGTTGATGGATCATTGAGAGTTCATGATCAATAATACACAGAATTTACCACAGTGTGGTGGAAAATCTTATTAACTGCAGTCAGTGGATGGAAGTCCAAAGTGGAATGACAGCAAAAATGTGAAGAACTTATTATCAATCTTATATTTTAAAAATTTATAACTGTGGGAGGTAAACTCAATTGCTCCCCCGAGAGAGACTGGAAGTGAATTATTCTAACTGTGGATGTGGGGAGGAGGAAAAAGAAGATGGAAAAGAAAGAAAGATGGAAGAGCACAACTCCAAAATGGACCCTTTGATTATATAATGTCACCTACTGTAGATTACAAATCACAGTCAACTATAGTCATCCTGCATTTTTCTGTAATCTGTATTTTTTTAAAACTTATCTTTAAAACCAGTGCTTGAATACATCAAAGGCTGCACAATTCTCCATTTTCTTTGCTTGTTCATTGTAATTTTTTAAGAAAGGACTTTATTGTTGATTGAATATCTCTAACAAAAGTGCTTTAATTACCTTATGTTGATAGAGCTATCCTGTCAGATTGTCAGGTAAAAGGTGGCTAAGAACTACTGCAACATTACAACTCATTTTACTTTTTCCCACAATTTAGGTTTTTTAAAAGTAGAAACAGAAAACTTTGTTCTGTCTCCTTTTACCCCAGAAAAGATTCAGCTCCAGATTCCCTCCACTACAGCCTTGGGGTCAAAGCCCAAGTAATTTGTTATTTTGTCTGACTGTCTGTCTCTAGTTAGCTACCACAGAAGCTGTCAGCAAATTCTGCATAGGGAAGGAAGAAAGAAAAAAAATCTGTAGAACAAGTACAGAAGAATTTGAGAAGAACGAGTATCATATATGATATAAAATAGATCCTAAGGAAAGCAGCCAGCTAAACTGTAGTAGGAATCTTTTAATTTGAGGTCAGCCAGAACTGTTGGGGAAATGGAAAAAAACTGAAGTCAAATCAAGGTCCCCAGCTTTGTACTGTTGTTCTTGATGCAAAGGATAATCACAGAACATGTTGTGCAAAGAGGGCACCATTTTTCTTTGTAAGCTACGTAATGATTAAAGTACTGGTCACAAGTAATTTGAGTAGCACAGTGTTTATAGATAATAGTGCTTTGTAATAGTTACTGGTAACATCCTTACACAAATGCATTTATCCCTGCTCTTATGAAGGAATGGGACATTAAAGGGAATGCAGATGAGGCTTCAGAGAGTTTGTTTCTATTGCAGTTACATTGAGTTTCTCTCAGCAGCACTCATTTAGCTATGAAAAAAATCCCATTTCTACTGGTTGTTGGCATGAATTTAAGGCTTGATAGGCTTTCTTTAAGAGAAATCTCATCTTGCATCACTGTTCTTTTTCAGAATTTTGTAGAAAGTAGTCATTAAGAAGTAACAGAACTTGGGTTTAAGACCCACTGGAATACAGATTTATAGTTTAATTCTTTGAGAGGTGGCTAAAAGCATTATAGGAATAACTAGATCTGGCCTGGTTCATTTACATATTTTTTCTGTCTTCTCACTGGAATAATTATCAGAAAAAACAACAAAAGTCTGGATATTGTGTGTCAGAAAAGAGACTGGAAGGGAATTCTCATCCTCTCTTCTGCACGTTCTTCATAATTTATGGCTTATGGTTATATGGTTTGTATACTTCTTGCTACTCAGAGGACAGGTTGCACACATCTTTAACACATGCTTATTTATAGAAAGTTTCTTTTGCTACCAGATGATTATCAGCAATTTTCAGACACTATTGCTTCATTTTAACTTCTTTTAAGCTTTTTTTTTTCAACACATGATCAAAATTACTAAGGCATAAACACAAATTTCTATAAAAATCTTGTTAGAAGTCTTCAGAAAAGCTACAGACTCTACTGAAAAGCTTTTTTTCCCCCTGCTTTATTTGGCTAGAAGGGAAGCTATGTGTAGTTTAATGTCAGTCATTTTCACTCAACAGCTCAACACTTTGGGGTCAGAAGTTTGCAGATTTTGTGTATGGTGCCCTGAAAATTGTTTTTAATACTCACTTATTTATTAAAAGAATGAACAAAAATCCCCTCAAAACAAAGCAGAGAGGGTTATGGAATTTTGGAACCTGTGAATTGTGTTTGCAGCAAATGGTTTATCCAGAAACTTCTGTGAATAAATAGGGAGAGTTACAAAAGTATCCTGCATGTTGAATGCATCCAGTAAGAATTCTGCAAGTAGTTAGAATGTCTATTACTATAAACGTGAAAGAGACCAATGAAAGCCTTAAGGTAAAGTTAATGTAAATGTGTTGATTAAGAAAAAAATCAGATCTGTTTCATAATTCTTTCTCTCTTTTTTTCTTTTTTCTTTTTGGTAAAGAAATTTCATTTAGTACAAAGCTTGATGCTGAAATGAGCAGTCCTTAGACAATGCAGGGAATTCTATTTCTGCCTAAGATTTTGACTTTCCGTGACAACAGCCACCCTCAACAGGAGTGAACTTTCAAACACAACAGTGAAATTAGACACTATAATAGCAATGATCAGATTTCAGGAAGCATTATTTAAGAGCAAAGTCGGATGGCTCAGTTACACTCCCATTTAGAAAAACCTACTCTAAAGCAAAAATTGATGAAACTTTAGAAAAAAGTGCTTTTTCAATGTGTTCAAACATAAGAGTGGGAGAGGTAAAAGAAAGAAACCCACGTACTTTCACTGATAAATGTGTATGAGAATCAGATGACAGCCTGAAATATACTTCAATTTATTGTGTGCTTCCATAACCCTGATCTACTCTACAAGAAGTTTCTGACACCGATTTTACTAAATTTAAGGAGGTCAAATTATTTGATTATCTTTACCCAGTATAATTTATTATCTTTTATTATTTATTATCTTTGTCCTGATATCATCCAGCAGTTTTTGCATGTCTTCTGATTTTAATTTTTGTGTACACAGATAATTAGATTTTTTTCAGCATTCCATAGAAGAGGATGATACATAACATTATTTCCCTGCTGTCTGTTGACTACTTTACTTACACTTTTTTCATGGCCATGTCTGAAAGCAGTTTCTCCTTGGCATTGTTTTCAGTAATTGCTACTGGACGTTCTGCAGATATCCTTGGCCTATTTAATTTTTTTTCTTTTCAATTTCTCCTGTTCTCAAAGTCATCCAACTTTTCATCAGCAACAACACAGCATTAGCACACACTTCTTTTTTCCTATCAAGAGCATAAACGAATCAGTTTTGTACCAACAGCAAATTCTGGGAAAGTCTATACTCATTCTGAATTGTCTATTAGAGATATATTCAGTACTTTTAGATATTTTCACTATTTATTTTCTATGCTCGATCTTCCTTTTAGTCAAAATTCTTGCCTTCTCTAGTTTTTCAGCGAATTCATTTCAGCTCATAATTTCCCATATAATATCATATTCTTTATGCAAGCATAGTCATGCTTGAACTACAGTATGTGTTTCATTAAGAATACAGTTTATGCAAAGAAATTTCTACACTACCTGCTTATTATCTGAAAATTTTGAAATGGGTGATCACCCAATCATCTAATCTTACATTAAGATACATAAGACTACATTAAGATGTCTGATTCCTAAGTCAAGTTCCATTCTGATAAATTTTTTATCTTGATATCTGTTATTCACTTTGCCTTTTCCATTTCATACTGAAATAATTAGTCTTATTGAAAGCTGAGACAAACTATTCATTTAATATGGTGGGCATATCTACATTATCTTAAATCTCAACCTCGGCCTTCTTTTTTCTTTTTTATTTATTCTGTTTTTATTTATATTCCCAAAGTGCCTTTCTTTCCTATTTATTTTAATATCCTTTAAAGGTCTAACTCAGCTTGACTTTTCACTATTCTCATTTTATCCTGACACTTCTTGACCTCAAAAGATGATTTCTTGGCTGTTCAGTCCTTTTTTTCCATTCCTTATAGCTCTCTGCTTACTTCTAATATCCTTTTTGTTTATTCATTTAGCTAGGTCTGATGCTCTTCCTTGCACGTTTTTCTTTTCAAATGGAAGCATGTTCTAGACAGTTTATGAAAGTTTGCCTAAAGCTTTCCTCTATATAAAAGTCTTGCATTTAGGCCAGATGACTTAATTAACTAGAATTTCCCTTTTTGTAATAGAGGAATAGAGGTAGTGTTTTTTTTCTATTTTAAACTGAACCTGTCAATGAGCACACCTTGGTAAGGTTATTTTCCTATTCTGCTATATCTAAAATGTCTTTAGACTAGGTGTGTAATATGATTCTTAGCTGTCTCAGTAATTCTGTGGAAACTTTCACATTCTTCAGGCCTCGTTATGAGTAATAGCATTTGTTTTCCAATCTATAACTATGGAAGCAAAATCTCCCACACTGCTAGAGTTTATAGAGCCATTGGTCTGAAATAATACTATAACGATTCCTCTTCATAGCCTCCCTCAGTGCTGGCTTCTAAAATTCTATGAGCCTGAGATCAGCAAAATTCCTTTTTCTTTCTCGCTCACTCTCTCTCTTTCTTTTTTCTTCTTCTCAATCAGTAAATCTTAGTGATGATGCTTTACCTCTCTTGTTTTTGTTCTTCTCTTTTCTGTGTGACTTAGCTATACTCAATGTATGACCCTGTGTTTCTGTGTGTATCTTTCCAATCCCATTCCATAACTCTGCTCCCTTCATTTTGTTTCCCAATTTGCTTGAATGTGTATGTGAAATGTTCATTTCTTTTTGTTACTCCATACCACTAACCAGATCAAGATTCTTACACAGACAACAGTCACTTCTTTACAAATTAGACAATTTCAACTACTTTTACTGTTAATACCTTCTTTCTTTGGTTTGTCTATCTTAGAACCAGGGAAATTCCTTTCTTCTTTGCTGTGCCTTTTAAAAATTTATTTTATTATCTCTCTTTAATAAAGCTTAATATATAGGTTTCATAAATTTCTCAATGCATCTCTCTTCATCATAAAGATCTTTTGGTTTCACCAACTTCATTTTGAACAAGGGTCTATCGATAAAAGCTCAGAAAAGTCCTTTTCCTGTCTACAATAACCCTACTTACTGGTTTTCTGACCCATATTTCTTACCCTGCAAATCCTTCACTCTCTTTCTCAGACATATGGGAATGATTATGTTTTGCAGTAGACTCATTCCAAGTTCACCCACCTAAAACTCACAAGCTTTCTTTACTGTGTCTCTGAATAAAACTCTGGTTCTTTGGCCCAAGTGTGGTAGCTAATGTCTTTTGGCAGAAACCCTGACTTCTCTCATGCTAATGTCCTTGTTGTAGGTCCTGGCATTAGTAACACAGATCTGGGCTTAGGACATCCTCCAAGGTGTTTAAGCAGGCAGATGTAATATAAAATTCATAGGCCAAATATAGTACACTTAGCTACTCATTTGGCTTTCCAGGGCTGAACGGCAGGATGAACAGCTTTCCCCTAATGACTTTTTCCTTCCAAGGCAACGACTGAATAACCATAGAATAATATGGAATAACTAGGAGAAGTGCTCAAGCCCTCTAATCATCTTTGTGGCCTCCTCTGGACTTGCTCCAATAGCTCCATTGTCTTTCTTGTGCTGAGGATCCCAGGGCTGGATGCTATACTCCAGGTGGGGTCTCATGAGACACTTCTTCTGAGGCAGTCAAAATGCTCAAACCTCTTGAGAAATCATGGTCTACCAGAAGACACAGGCTGACAGGTCAAAAAGTACTGGGTCCCTGTGCTACCTCAGGGCAATGAGGAAAAGCAATGAGGTAGGTAAAATGAGCCTATATGGTATTTATAGACACTCTCCACCTTCAGCTAAACAAGGATTAGAAATTGCAGCAGCCTCACCAGCAGTCTGTGCAGTATCAGTAAAAACTCTCAGGTCACGTTTTGTGCCTTTAGCCTGACTTTGCAGGTATTTTTCTAAAGAACCCACTTAACACCCCATCACAAAAATTGGCATGTAAAATATGCCCTGAGTTGCAGGAACTGTCTCAAATAATCCTTGTTTGTTTAGGGAGGATTCCTTCTCAAAAAACATTTCTTCCACAAAGGGGGGTAATGTGTATTTTTCTAAACTTTACCCAAAAGATATGTTCTGAAAATACATTTTCAATAAAAATAGTTTATTTTGGACTGATACGGCAGTCATGTTTTTTAGCACATTAACAAAATGATCTAGTATTTCTGAGTCCTTGAGCATCCATCTGTTGTTATGTTTTTTCCATTGCAGAGAACATACTCAATCAAGACCACTAAAAAAGGCATTTAAGTGACCTGAATGTGAGAAGACTTCAGCTCCATGCCCTTATTCCCACTTCTAACTCCTATTTCATTCTCCTATCCAAAGGAGACAGGACTCTACCTCTGTGTGATGGCCAGTCCACTGGCCCTCTGCATCTTGTTCCATACTCACCCCACAGTGGTCCTCTTCAGGTCCTAAACCAAAAGTCTGGGTCTGGCAATGGCCCTCTTCCTTCAGGACCTGGAGAAAAGGAAGAGTTACTTCCATATACTGCACCAAGTATAGAATCATAGAATGGTTTGGGTCAGGAGGGACCTTTCAAGATCATCTAGTGCAACCCCCCTGCAATGATCAGGTCCATCTTCAAGTAGATCAAGTTGCTCAGAATCCTTTCCAACCTGGCCATGAAAGTTTCTGGGGATGGGGCATCTACCACCTCCTTGGGAAATCTGTTTACCACCCTCACGTAAAAAACGTCCTTCTTATATCTAATCCATATTAACCCTCCTCCAATTACCCCTAGTCCTGTTGGAAAAGGTTCTGCTAAAACATTTGTCCCTATTTTTCTTATAGCCCCCTTCAAGTACCTAAAAGGCTGCTCTAAGGTCTTCCCAGAGCCTTCTCTTCTCCAGACTGAATAACATCAGCTCTTTGAGCCTTTCCTCATAGGAGAGGTGCTCCATCCCTCTAATAATCTCCATGGACTTCATCTGGATCTGCTCTAACAGGTCTATGTCCTTCCTGTACTGTATCAGCAGTCTAGCACATTTGAGATGTTACCCAGCAGGAAAGACATTTGCTGCTGCTGCTGCTCTGATGTACATCCAGGGATTGGAGATGTGTGGCTCCCTTGAGGCAAGTGTACCATAGCTAGAGAACCTCTGGTCTGGAACCTCGGCTGCACTAAATGCTCTGGACACAGGAATACCAATTGCACTGTAAGGAAGTAACAATTTTATTTGAATAGGCAATAAATATATATGGAAAACATGATAATTAAATGTTATATTGTAATGGAATTAATTTTCTTCCAAAGCATTTCCTGAAAATAAAATTAGGCTCTGTTGCAACTAGCATATTTCTATAATCTATTTTTATCACTGTAGACTCTAAGGAAACAGTAAAACTGTTTAACATTCCCTGTTCTATTGATTTAGCCTGAGCCTTTGGAACCACTTTACAGACTCATGCAATGTGTGATACTTGTTGCTGAACAACAGGTCAGGTTGTTTTCTGTGTACCTGAGACAAGAACAGTCTCTTATGTGGAGGACATCACATGTAGGTATGAACTTACCTATAGTTTAGTCCCCCTTTCTGCAACGTAAAAAGGGCAGACTCGATTAATTCTTGGGACTGCTGCATGGCTTAATAAAGCAAGCATTTCAAAACTGTTGCATAAGAAGATTCATGCATATGCTAAATTTTTTTACAGAGCAGCAAAAATTAGTTACATAATTGTACCAGTAACATTTCAGCACTGATTACTCCTCCAATTTATCAGTTTTTTAACTGAGGATGTATCAGCAATAAATGGAGCACCAAAGTCAATATTTGTTAACATATACTCTATGTAGTACTTTGGCACACACAGCCAGCCTACTTCATCATATAAAAGTAGCTGCAAAGCATAAAAGTAGCTCATTAGAGTGTTTATTTGGCCCCACATTTTTCCTGGGCTTTTTAATTTTGAGAAATAGTATATTAGATTCTCTTTCATTTGCTTTGCTTTCAAAAAGCACATGAACAAAATGGCAGCGTGGGCTGATTCAGCCAAGGCTTTGTTTCATCAAACTAAGTCATACATAAGTGAACTCAAAGAAAGAAGGTGGCTTCTCCCCTTCCCAGTATTGTTGTATGCTTTCACAAGCAAAACTTTGGGAGATGTAATAAAATAAACAGATTGTTTTTAAACAGATGTTCTTGTGCTGGTCTGCATGGGAACAGCTGATATATGAGGGAATAGTCTAAGACCCATTACAAAAATAATATTTGAATTGGAACAAGTGTTCTTGTGATTTACACCTAATGTTGTTCTCACTCTGACGGACAGCCAAATGTTACAGAGAAAACATCCAATGCCTGTTCTCATTTTGAAGCAGCACAGAAGATTTGTGGACAGAAATGTAGGAAGAGTGCATGAAACATTCCAGAATTAGTTTTAAGATGCAGTTCAATGAGTTGCACGTAATGGGCTTGATTACAGCTACTCTCAAACTTTTTAAGAACCCATATACTTTTAAGAACATATATACTTTTAATGACTAGCTTGACTTTAAGACTAGGCATTTCAGAGTGTCTAGGAGAGCTAAATATGAAATTCCTTTTGTGTTTGACTCCTGAGCTACCATTCAAAAAACCTGATCCAATAGGGCCCCTGGGAGCTCAGAGCACATTGCTGTATCAAATTTATGCCAGCTTCAAAATGTTTCCCATATTATGCTAACTGCTAAAGCTGCACTCCAATGAGAGATCATCCATCTATTGAAAGCACTCTTTGAGTGCTCAAGGAGGAGAATGAGAATCTCCCAGATGGAAAATCAGTGTGGGGGATATCCCACGGAGTGGTGAATCTCTAATAGACAACACCCTATGAGAAAAGCTTGTCTCACAGAGGATAGAAGTACAGGTGAGTGCAGGATGCGTATGGAATTTTAGAGGGAAATTAGTATAACTGTTCCTGTGGACCTTCTGCTAAGCTGGAAGAATAAAATGTGCCAGGGCCATGCTTAATGAGGGACACACCAGTTCCCGATGTCTCCAGTTCGTAAGGATGTGGGGCTGTCAGTCAGCATGCAGAAAACCTTATTCTTTGCAGAAAGTGTGATGCTCAGATTTAGGATAGGTTATTTAGACTGGTCCACAGTGCAGGGGAGTAGTAGAGAAGAGCTAAATTCCCCCAAGGAGTGTTTCAGTGAGGGGCAATTTATAAAACCGCATCTCACAGTTCTCATTAGAGTACTGGTAAATAAAGGTGTAAGCATATAAGGATCTGTAAGTTTTTTATTTCATTTCAAGAAACCCATGTCATGTGGTATACATGCTTTGTTCATATATGTGCTCATAGTTTGATGTCATGGGTAGTAGCATAAGAGCCTAGAAAAAAAAAACCATGAAAAAAACTAGAAATAGCCTGCATTGAAAAAGAATTCCTCAGACTTATTTTATTAACTCAGACATTTCTTAGAGCTCTGTAAGGAGCTTTTGTAGAGGTTGACTGAGAAATCAGGTCTGGTGGTAGGCCCTGGCTGCTGCCAAATACCTCAGTGGGTCATGCCGTACAGCAATGGCTACTCTGGACTTTAATGAAGATTTTTGATAATGTCTCTGGAGTGGCTAGGGCAGAGCACGACAAAAATGCCTGTGCCCATGCCTCTGTGGAGCCAAACCAAACATACATAATCCCAGGATAGCCTAGAGTTGATCTCATGACCAAATTTCCAAATAAAACTCAAAATATAACAACTTCCTTTTCACTTACTTTTAAAAGAAACTACAGAATTTTTTAGAAAAGTAAGGGGAAAATTATAACTGGAGAGAAAATGTTGCATGATCCCTTAGCTAGACGTCTGGAAATCAGTCAGCCTCTGAGACAATCCTGGACTAGAGATCTGTTTCCTTTATCTTCCTTATCCACAAGTCTAGTTCATATAACTACAAATCAAAACTCAAACCCTACCTTTGAAGACACAGAAGTATATTCCAAATATTTTCAGTTGCCTTTCTTGTTTGGCAGATGACAACCTTGGATGAAATTATCTTCCCAGTCTGTGCTGGTCTGAAGTTTGCAACAAAATTGATTTTTTCAGTTTCGTTTTTCTTTTTAAAGAAGGGATTTTTTAGGAATATTGGTGATTTAAATGGCAAAACATTTGGGCTTATTTTGCTTCCTGCTTTTCCCTCCTAAACATATAATTCCACCAGATGGTACAGGCAAGTGCTTTCCAGACACAGTTCTCCAAAGCCCACTCAAGGAAAAGAGAAGGTAGAATTTGCCATTTGATCTCTGTGTCATTGGCTTTCTCATAATCTACGGTACGATACAGGAGGTTTTTCATACTTCAAGCACTCTGGATTTAAATAATTAGTCCACCTATGAACAGGGAGGGTAAAAATATTAATAAAGAACTGTATGTCTTTCATATGCACATAATTTTTCACATTATCCAGAGGAGAAAAAATGCTACCAAATTCTTATACTTGTTCACAATTCTTTCTCTGGCCTAACTTTGTAATCCAAATGTTGATTGTCATCTCATGTCAATTAATTTAATGTTATTTAAAATGATAGGTGCCAAAGAGATATTAAATAACAGCAACACTTCAGTGTAAAAATATTTAAGCCCACATTCTCTAACAAAAGTATAAGGTCCTTTAGCTAGAGTCATGAAATAAAAAAGAAAGAATGTTTGGAGCTAGATTTTTTTTGCATATGCAAATTCCTCATCTTTTAGTGCTGGCGAAAATGGTGAGAATGCACTAAGAACCATTCTTCAAAAAGGTTCTTTTGGATTAATATATAATAAAAAATATAGAAGAAGAAATGTGCCAGTGAAAGAGGTCTTGACAGAAATCAGCTCTGCTAATAATCTGATTGTCTTCAGTTGGTGCTGTGACCAGAGAGAGTGTGAGTATATGACACAATTCACCCTGGAGTCCAAATCCTGAATTACCACCACTGGGGACTTGGACCTCCAAGTCACTTGCCTCGAGGTCTTGTGGAAACAGAAAAGCAAAGGATAGGGCTGGGAGGTCTGGTGGACTTCTGAGCCTCATCCTCCCCAGAGATCAACAGAAGAACAGAAGAATATGACTGCTGGGTCACCTGTATTATCACTGGATGAAATGCCCATTAGGTGAAGTTTGAAAAATCTAGTTTCTCTACTGAATGTCCTGGGAAACTCAGGACACTGAGAAGAAGGTGAATTTTACATAGTTTCCCTCTCATTTCTCATAGGTTCCCTTTCCCTCTCTGAAAGGTTACTGTCCCTCCATTGACTAGGAAGGGAAGACAAGGCAAAGAGCCTCAGCAGACTGACACCTTATGTGAATCTTCTTCTAAGCTCCTATATAAAATAAACACTGAAATTGGGTCATATAACCACCCCATGTGGACATACTGATATGTTGATACCTGATATCCTTTCTCATTCACCCCTCTCATGGTAAAATTATATCTAGACCTCTGTTTTTAAGGTCAAAGAGATGTGTCTTGTTCTCCACACAGGATTTAGTGGGGTGAGTAAAAGACAGGGATGATAAGGTTAGTTAGTTAATTAGTTAGTTAGTTAGTTAGTTCTCAGGGGTTTTCACTCCCATGTTTCTTTATTCCCCAGGAAAATGCTGCATCCGGTGCAGATGAAAAATAGCAATAAAGTTTCAATTGTAATAATATCTTTCTTTGAATTTAAAAATGGTGCCTTAGTCATAAGTCTGATTCCTGTGTTTGTATTCTGAATCATTTCTACTTGGTTTATTGACAACAATAACATTTTGCTACATTTTATTTTCTCAGAAAAATAAGAAAGATAGAACTGCATATTCAGTTCCATCTTTTCCTTTCCAAATTTGAGATTGTGAGGAGCCTATTTTGTGTCATTATAGTAAGGAGCAGCAGTTTTGTCATTATTTAAAGAAAATATAAGACTTTCCATTGCTTTCCTAACATAGCAACAAAATTTACCTGAGATGCAGATTTTGACAGTAACAGTGTTTTCCAGTAGTTTCTTCAGTATGGAGCTAACATTATGTTAGAATGCGGAAATTTTGGGATGAATTCATGAAAGCAAATGAAAAAACCATAAAGGTGGACAGTTAAATATACTCAGATATGAATAAGAGATGTTCTACTACAATTCCCCAGGGTTCAGTAGCTAATTTTAAATAAGGAGCTTCAGACTTCTTTTTCACTCAGTTTCTCCATGGGGATGGAGTTAGATCATATCAAATCTCCTTCCAGTTTTCACTTGGCAACATTAGTGTAGTACCATCATTTTAAAATTATTTATTCTTCTTAATGCTGTTTTAGTTTACATCTGAATACCTTTACCTTGGTATTAGTTTGGGATAATTGGGGTTTTTTTTAGATTTTAACACACACATGTGCTAAGTTCATTACAGAGAGTGCTTAAATTATCCTGTCAAGTAATTTTCAGCTATTGAAGCAGCAAAGTTGCAACTAAGTACAAAAACAAGCAGAAAGATCTCTTTTTTACTAATGCTACCACAGGTGTGTGAGCAGCAGCACTGTTCTTCAAAATGGTAAACTGATGAGTTTGGTGAAAGACTCAGGTTTCCTCCAGTTCAAAGAGAGATGAAAACATGAAAGAAAAGAAGAAATAATTTTGAATGTGAAACTTGATGTGACATAAATTACATTTATTTCTTTTTTCAGCTTGCTAATACCTTTTTATTATTTTAAATCATATATTTAGACACATTTTAGATTGAAATGACAAGAGTATTTCCAAATAATCTTATTAAGAGGTTGGTGTTTCTCCTTAAGACAATTCATGCGTCACACTGCTTTCATTTTTCCAACTGCTAATATAAATGATGATCTGTTGAAGTGATCTCTCTTGGCAAGATATAAAACTGGCAAGGATTTCTGGACGGTTGAGTACATTTACTTTATGAAGAAGTACACTGTTCTGTGTACCAGCACTCACTGCATTGCATTAAAAAGTCCTGTGAACATAATATGACTTTCTGAGAGTTTTAACTAACAAATCTTTTGCTGAGAGGATATAAGTCTTACAGTGATTGGGGCTTCTGTTCTGTAAGGGTTGGTAAGTTTCTTTAAAAATTCTGAGAGAGAGAAATCAAGCTAATTTGATCATGAAGAAGGGAATGAATGTTCTCCATCTCCTTTGTCCTGTACCATATCTAAACATTGTGTAATCACCTGGAATGAAATTATGGTCAAATTTAAAGAAAAGACATGTTTCAACCTCTGTGTATCCCAGATGGCATCATTAACATATGGTCTTCTCTGCTCTTAAGAGAAAAGTTCTGCTAGCACTGGTTATGTTGAGTTAACTACTTTCAGGTTAATGTCTTGTGAATAGGGGTGGGTGACAACAATAGTATTTTTTTGCGGAAAATCTTCTGGAATCATTAATTTACTCTGGCTGATAATTTGCACCACAAGCTGGAGGTGGATGCAAGATCAGATCCTGACTGACAAAGACTGGGGCCTGTATTAGGAAAAGACTGTCTGTGGGTTGGTGTACCTTGTTTTTAACACTGTCTTTTTAATCTTCATGTTGACTGAAGACTATCCTGAGAACATTGGACCTTTTTATGTCTAGGAAGGTAAAATGTTACAACATGTGAGCAAGAAAATGCAAAAACTTACTATCTTTTCCTGCACCTGTATTGCAGCATTTTTATTTTTACAGCTCTGAAGAATCATGCGGAAAATCTAGGAATGATTTTCTGAATCTGTACATAATTTCAAATGATGTTTTGGAATAGAAAAGCTTATAAGAAAAATACTCATAAAATTTCATTTTGTATGTCACTATGTTTATGACACCACCATTCACTGATGGCACAGTACAGTGATTATAAACACAACAGTCAGAGTTTAATCATTCCCATCAGCAGCGATTTCACTCATCCTCAGATGTCCTTAAATGTACCATCTTTAAGCTGACACAGCACAATCTACCAGTATTGTGCCTATTTGAGAAATGAGGCCCTTGACTCTAAATTGCAACTGCTCAGCAACTTGCAACCCTAAATTTAAAATAACTAAAAGAACCTGCATGGTCACCATATAACTCCCAGTATATTGCTTTTCTCGTCTAGAGAGAGTGCATGAGCATGAAAAAAGGTTCCAAATAAGATTAAATGGAACCCGAAATGTGATTTAATCAGTTGCATTTGTTCTTGCAAGTCAGTAAGTATCACTGACCCAGCATCATTTTGGAGGATCAGATTTTCCTAAAAAATTTGAAACAGAGTACTTAACTAAGGATAGCCAATAAAGATCACACTGGACTCTGCAGGGGAGTAGAGTTATCTTCCTGAATGTTTTAGCTGTATCCTAACTTGGATGGTTATATTCAGCCTTCTCACATTTCCACTGGTAATTGACAGGAAATGCTCCAGGTTTTATTCTATTGGTTTACAATTTTTCTGTTTTGGTTTGGTTTGGTTTAGGGTTTTTTGTGGTGCTGCTTTATATTTTTTTCCTGCTGTGATCTGCTAGAGGTAGTTTGTACTGCTGGTACAGACAGATTTGGCACATATTGATGGAAAATCAGTTCAAGATAATAGTGTTGGATTCTCAGGTTTATATTTGAGTTTAGTAGACATGAAAATTAGATGCCTATCTTCCTATTTGTATCTGGAGTTTGCACCTGCAAGTAACTGTTGCCCAATAGCTGACTTTCCGGCCAGTCTGGTTGCTCTCATTTACTCCTGGTTTCTGACTTAGGAATTTTAGTTTCCCAAATTTTTAGTGTGACTCAGGTGATGTGAGCAACTGTGGTGTTCCGTTAACTGAAACTGCAAACAAAATTGCAGGTGAAATAATTTGCCTGAAGAGTCAAAATATTTGGAACACATCCTTTGAGATGACTCTTAAAGACTGAACATGATCTCTGTGCTGAGAGATACTATTCATGTATATGGCTCATAAAACACTAGTAATCCTCCTAGTTTATGGTCATTATGCAGTATAAAATAGTTATTAGCAAATTAATAAAAAGAACACACACAGCAACAATGCAAGTTGTTCATAGTCCAAATGAAACCCCAGTGTAATCAGTGGACCTTAATTGATTTCATATGAGCTGTTTTCTACCTCCACTTAGTAATTCATGTGATTGCTTAAAAGAATTTTGTGAAATCACTCTGATTAGCACTATATCAAAGTGTCTGATAAAACAATGACTTTGTTTCACTAAATTAAAAGGATTTTAACATCAGAATTTATTATATTTTATGAACTTGGACTTTGATGAAAAAGGAATGTAGTTTTCTTACCAAAAGATCAGAATTGTTGTATACAGCTGGAAAAAGACATTCATAAAGGCATCAAAGAATAATATTGTGCTCTGTCTTTTGTTAATACAGAAAGTGGAATTCCAATTTGCATTTGCATCACTTGGCAAACCTGCTGTAAAAACAAACTCAACACCACCATTTCTCTTTTTTAAAATATTTTGTCTAGTTGTATTACCAGAGATCTTTGTCAGAGATCTTTGCTTGAGGTCAAAGAGGCCATTGTATTGCCTGTATTCATAAAAGTGTAAATAATCTAACAGGACACAGAAGATTGACATGATTTGAAGGTGTCTCCTTTAGTCTTTGCCCGTTCTTTCCAAATTGAATGCAGATGTATTTAGGGGAAAACTACCAATGACAGGAATGATCTCAAAATGAAGATGTACAAGTGTAGCCCTTCCAGTGACAATAATTGTAATCCAGGTGATATAAATAATTGAAATGCATTTCTCTTAAACTCTTTTAGCCCCAAGGAACAAGTGCTACAAAATGAGTTGAAACAAATTAACAATACAACATTTTTGCCCAAGTGCAGGGTTTTAACTAAGGATCAACCTTGATAAAACCATTGACACCATTCTGTTCAGCAGAAATGCCTTTTACCCATCCTGTTTGCCTCATAAGATATAGTTTCCCCAGAATTCTTCCAGTCAGTGGCTCACTGACAAATAAAAAGTGCTATTTATCCTTCTTCCCTTATGAATGTTCATAACAAAGTTTTGCAAAGTTTTTAAAAGCCAGTGACTCCCTCACACTTTGCCTAAAATGGAGGTAGTTCATTGAACTTTTTAAAGTAGATCACAGGAATGAGATACATTTCTTTTATCAAATTTAAAAAGAAACATAGGAAAAGATATGAAAGTCCTTTGCTATGGAAGAACTCTTACTTCAAGTGCAGCACTATGTGCTGTTTGCTTTCTATGTGGTGTACTTTCCACTTCTGTGTTGAAAGTAAGGCTTTTCTATATTGTTTAAGAAAATATTTTGTGAATCAC
This sequence comes from Drymodes brunneopygia, assembly GCA_013400955.1. Lineage (NCBI taxonomy): Eukaryota > Metazoa > Chordata > Aves > Passeriformes > Petroicidae > Drymodes > Drymodes brunneopygia. The sequence goes on from VZTZ01043706.1 coordinate 44,696, forward strand.
ATTTGGTCCAGGGGCTACATGTTTCAGTTTATACAGAAAATACAAAACAAATGGAAAAAGTTGATCTACCCAGGATCCAAAGTGATTGGGGTATCTGCACCTAAACTGCCAACACTCAAGAACAAACTCATGTGAGGCAAAAATTCCAGAGGTCATCGATATAAAAAATGTCTGATGCCAGTGGTTTTCTCTTTGTCTCCATGTCATTAGGGTTAGACTTGCTTGAAATTCTTATAACAGCACCCCCTAACAGAAGGCAATATTTAACCATAAGCAGCAAAAGGAAAATATGAGTCTCATTTCTTCTAATGTAAATCTCAAACCTTGCTGAATATTGTTATACTTTTCACATCACAGTGACTGTTGAACCATGGGAAACAGATTAAATGAAGGGGGAAAGTATATGTAGGACAAGCTGCAGACAGCCATCCTTCACACATCTACACAGGGGGGGTCCTCATCTGAAAGGCCTATGATTGCTTATCTTATCCTTATGTGAGAATGACTAAAGCATGGAAAATACCACCTCAGAACTGGACAAAAAAAATTGAAAACTTTTTGATTCCTCATGTCTCCTTGGAATGAGGGAGAGTGAAGAAAAAAATAAACAATTTACATGAATCTGCTCTTCGTCACAGGGCACAGAGCATTCTGTAAAAGGAAAGTGTTCACATTTCTCACCATCTTTGTTTTAAGCACACCAGGCTAAACTAGAGTCACAGGAGTCAAACAAACCTGCACAGGTGCTTCTTCCTCTATAAAAAAAATCTTTTAGATGGCAACTTCCCAGAATATAATTGTATCTGGATAAGTACTCTCTATTTTCTCACTGTCAAGTAGTAAATGGGAGTGGTGATTTAAATTTGGAGTAGTTCAAATGAATGTTTTTTAATGTAATTTGACTACTTTGCCTATGGATAAAAGTAAACTACAACATATTGTGAGCAAATAATTTTACCATCTGAAGCATAGCCCTGAAAGCACAGCATAGCAGGCTCTTCAAAGGTTTTGGGAACCAAAACATGAAATCATGTCAGAAATCAGAGTAACTTGACCTAAGTACAAAGAGAGTTAACAAGTTCTTCCTAAAATGGGAAGAAGCCTTCTGTAGATAGAGGGTTCTTTCCCCTGGGTTCTAGTGTCAGAGGGTTGAGATGAAGTTCAAAGTCAGACAAAGTCAATATCTTTGACCTTCTCTCAGCAAAACAAACACTTATGGTGAGTGTCAGTAACAGTTCAATAGCTATGAATGTTTTTCTTAAAGGACAGGGTAGAGTCAGGGACTTTGCTCTCCTTTTCCGAGGGTAAGCTTGTTCCACTGCTGGAAGACTGCACTTTAAGTCAGCTCAGAAACTGAATGATGCCAATGTATTAGTGTAGCACGAGTATCTTCATGGACATGGAAAACGAAGAGGGAAGGATTTGGACCTTCTCAGTCTTGTAGTTACTGAATACAAAAGCCAAGTTCTTCCCTTTTATCTTTATACCATGAAAGAGGAAAATCTTTTGAGAAGTCCTCATTCCATACTGATTCCCCATCTATGTTTTCTTTATCGTTTGCTTAAACAAGTATTTCTTCATGGTGAATCTGAGTTGGTACAAAGGTTGGGCATTGACATTTTTGTAGAATTTCTTCTATGCCATCTGTCATTTTTGCTTTTCACTTGCTAGCTTTAATTAGTTTTACTTGCCTTTAATCACAGTATTTGTCCTTATCTCCTTGATTTTTTATTATAAACCTTTCACACAGGTCTTCTAAAACAATTATAAGCCTTGCCTTTCTAAAATTTTGATTTACCTTTACATTCAGTAAGTAGGAATCATCTTTCTCACTAAATTTTAACCGTGTTCTAGGATTTTGGGATATTTTTAAGCCTTTTTTTTTCTGCAGTTCATCTATAGCAATGATCTGTGTCTTTGCATATCACTTATAATGTATAAAGGCTTCATCAAATGGTTGTTCCAATCTCACGAGGCAACTATCTCTGCAATAATTCTTGACAAATGCAGACTAAATGACATTGGTTGCAGCTGCATTCAGTTCTGTCTGGTAGAGCAAATGCTATCTTCATGTTTAGAGTATTTCTTATCTTATTTCTTTAAAACTGCAGTCTGGACTTTACTAAAATAAAATGCCTGCTCAACAGCAGGACACAGTTTAGGGCTGTACTTGCTTTCATACTACATGGAGCCTTTGTTGTTTCTTGAAAACAAGCATTGTTCCTTGCTTCACTTTTCTTTTGTCTTACAGTCTCTTTGAAACTGTCACTTTTGTGACTTCATGTTGTATATTCCTGTGAGGTTACACTTTACAAGTTCACTACTGTAGTGGTATTGTCTTGCTTTTCTTCCAAGAAATCGATCTGGCTTTGCTCTGCTATCATAGAATAACTGAGGCTGGAAGTCTCAAAGCAGGGTTAGCTCAGACCAGGCTGCTTGGGGATTTGGCCAGTTGGGTCTTACAAGCGTTCAAGAACACAGATTGTCCAAACTCCCTGGGCAACCTGTTTTGTTGCTGTTCTGCCTACATGAAGGAAAAGCTTCTTAATATATTATGTCTGAACTTCTTGTTTCAATTTATATCCATTTTCTTTTGTTCTTCTGCTGAGCACCGCTGAAGATACTGGCTCCATCTGCTCAGTTACCTCCACATAGCTTCTGCCAGACTGGATTCAGATCTTCCTCAAACCCATCTCTCCTCTAGACTGAATAAGGACTATTTTTATCCTCTTCTCATGACAAATGCTCCAGCCCCATCATCATCTTGATGGCCCTCTGCTGAAGTCACTCCATTTTAATGGAGTCTTTCTTTTATTGGGTAGGGTGTGTCTGAGGAAACTGGATGCACTACAGTGTTCTAGATGTGGCCTAAAAACTGTCAAGTAAAAGTGAATAATTGCTTCTGCTAATACATCCCAGGAAGCTGTCAGCCTTTGATGTGAGGACATGCTGCTAACTTATATTCATTTGGAAAACCAAGGCCTCAGGTACTTTTCCACAGAGCTACTCCCTGCCAGTATCCTAGTAGGCCCAGTTTGTATCAAAGATTTCTTCCCAGTTGAAGGATTTGGCATCTCTCCTTGCTGAGATCCCACTGGCTCATTCCTCCACCTGTCTCTAATTTTTTCCAACTTTTTCAGCTCCTTCACTTCCAATCAAACACCATAGGGCTTCCCCACCTTCTGTGCAGTTGGGGTTCAGCCCTTCTGCTGAATCTCTGTCATCTCCCCAGACACTGTAATTCCTGATCTTTGTTCTGCATCTCCTCCAAGCGGCAACCTGGCTTCTCAACAAATGCACGGCTGCTGCAAGTGTGGACATGGTCTCCCACAATGTCAGCCTTTACAGTCCCTCCAGAGCCCTGCCAGGGATAAGGCCTCCTCTTTCCCAGATGCAGCTGCTTGACATTCCCAAATCAGAAGGCAGCCAAGATAAAAGATGTATGCACGTTTTAGCGTAAACAGCTGAATAAGTATTTAGCAGCTGATGGATTTGGTAGAAGAAAAATTATGGAACAGCTACCCTTTCCCAGCAACAGTCACTCCAAAGTTTCTAGAAGACTGTCTACAGGTCCCCAAACATGTTAGAAGGTCTCAGAAGATACAGGAAAAGAGCCTGGAAACTACTCCACCAACTATTGTGTCTGTTAGCCTCAGTTTCGCTTATTTTAACAGTTCTTTTTTATGTTAAAAGTCACATTCTCCTAGCAATCTCATTCTTCATTTTGGGTCTCTGTTTCTTACTACAATTCAGTCTGGAATTAGGGATTCCATAAAACCTCAAAATTACATATTTAACTCGACAGTCTCAAATCTGTTGTAAATGCTGAAAAGTTTCATCCTCTCTTTAAGTTTTCATAGGGAACTGGTATCTTTTAAAAGACTCTTTCTCTCTAGGAGTTGTGTTTTCCTAAAATATCTGTAGTACAGGCCGATAACTGCTTTATGCCATTTCACTTTTCTGGAATAATAAATGCTTCTCATACCTCTGGCACAAGAGTACATATATAAAAAGGAAAATATCTTCTGCTTATATACTTTTTTTAAAGTTGATTTATTCATTCCTATGAAGATATGAAATTCATGCTCAACTTTTCTGTTGTATTTCTGAGGAATTTTTACCGAATTTAATTATTTAGCTAATTAGCTACTAGGCATTTAATATCTCACCACTTCAACTTTCATGTTTTAAGAAACTGTTCCTCCATTTCTTTAGACAGTGGTCTGTGGGAAACTTGTGTCAGATCATGTGGCAACATAATACTGAGCAAGTTAGCAACATAAAAATAGAAATGTTGTGAAGGTGAGAAATAGACATCTAAGCAGACCTCTCACAAGAAAAAAATTTTAAAAATTGCAATGCTCTGGCAGTACTTTATTCTACCCCAGGCCTAAAAAGGTTATCTGTTTAGTGCAAATAGATGAGATAGAAAAAAGAGACAGAAGGGCATTTAAAGACACAGATTTAGTCTCTTGCCTGAAGTTGTAAGCAGTAAACTACATAGCCCAGAGTCACAAAGAAGGCCAGCAACTGATCCAGAAACTGATGTGGCATTTTCTGCTTTGAATACAATGAATTGGTCACTAAATCTTGTATTCTTTGAATATTTAGAAACCCTATGTTCTTTGAGTTTCAAAACTCTTTCAGTTTTAAATTTAGTTTCCCTAAGCAAAGTTCATTTGGGCATACTCAGGTCAAACATAATTTAGAAGGTTGTTTTGCTCACAGAATTTGCATACGAAGGAAGAAGGTGAACAGCTTTCCAGAATTCTGGAGTGTGTGTAATGTATATTTGTGACACAGCTGGTGACGGAGTCAAGCAGGGAGGGTTCCCTCCCTGGACCTGCTGTTTTTGAACAGAGATGTACTGGTGGGTGATGTTGTGGTCAGAGGCTATCTCGGGCACAGCAATCATGAAATAAGAGTTTTCAGTTCTCAGAGAAATAAGGAGGGGGATCAGCAGCCCTGCCACCTAGGACTTCCACAGGGCAGACTTTGGCCTGTTTGACAGAGTCCCTTGTAAGGCAGTCCTGAAGGGCTAAGGAGTCCAGGAAAACTGGACATTCTTCAAGAAGGAAATACTAAAATACAGAATCAGGCCATCCTCATGTGCTGAGGGATGAAACAGTGTGGAAGACAACTGGCCGGACTGAACAGAGATTTTTGGCTGGAACTCAGGAAAATAAGGAGAGTTTTTGACCTTTGAAAGAAGGGGCTGGCAACTCAGGAGGACTACGAGGACATTGTGAGGTTAAGCAGACAGAAAATTAGAAGGGCCAAAGCTCAGCTAGAACTTAATCTGCCTAGTGTCATAAAAGACAATAAAAAATGTTTCTATAAATACAAAGCAACAAAAGGAGAGCTAAGGAAAACCCCCTTGTAATACCTTTTTTGCCTCAGTCTTTAATAGCAAGGCTGTTATGCTGTTTTCTAGGTAGCCAGTCCCCTGAGCTGGGAGACAGAGATGAGGAGCAGAATGAAGCCCCAATAAACCAAGGGAAAATGATCAGTGAACTGCTACACCACTTAGACACACTCAAGTCTATAGGGCCAGATAGGATCCACCCAAAGGTGCTGAGGGAGTTGGGGAAAGTGCTCTCTGAGCCACTTTCCATCATTTACCAGCAGTCCTGGCTAACTGGGGAGGTCCCAGCTAACTGGAAGTTGGCAAATGGGACAGGATGCAGTTGCTATCTATCTGGATATCAGTAAAGTTTTTGACACCATTTCCCACAGCATTCTCCTGGAGAAATTGGTGGCTTATGGCTTAGATGGGTAAAAAAACTGGCCTGGATGGCTGGGCCCAGAGAGTACTGGTGAATGAAGTTATATCCAGTCGGTGTCTGGTCACAGCTGGTGTTCCCATGGCTCAGTGCTGCAGCCAATTCTGTCTAATATCTTTATTGACAACCTGGATGAGGGATTCAAGAGTACCCTCCAACAGTTTGCAGAAGACACTCTGGGCAGAAGTGTTGATCTGCTGGAGGGTAAGAAGGCTCTGCAGAGGGATCGAGACAAGCTGAATTGCTGGGCTGAGGCAAATTATGAGGTTCAATAAGTTAGCAATAAACCCATGTAGTGCAACAGGCTTGGAACAGACAGTCTGGAAAGCTGCCCAGAGGAAAAGGACCTGGGGGTGCTGGTCAACATTGGCAGAACATGAGCCAACAGAGTGCCCAGGCAGCCAAGAAGGCCAATGGCATCCTGGCCTGTACCAACAATGGTGTGGCCAGCAGTACCAGGGCAGTGATCATCCCCCCTGTACTCAGCGCTGATGAACAAACACCTCAAATCCTGTTTTCAGTATGAGCCCCTCACTGCACAAAGGACATTGAGGTGCTGGAGCATGTCCAGAGAAGGGCAACAGAGCTGGGGAAGGATCTGGAGCACAAGTCTTATGAGTAGCAGCTGAAGGAACTAGGGTTGTTTAGCCTGGAGAAAAGAAGACTCAGGGGGAACAGCTACCTGAAATGAGGTTTGGTCTCTTATTCTAAATAAATGACAGGACAAGGGGAAATGGTCTCAAGTTGCACCAGAGGAGGTTTAGATTGGATATTAGGAATTTTTTCTTCACTGAAAGGGTTGTCAAGCTTTGGAACAGGCTGCTCAGGGAAGTGGTGGAGTTGTCAACCCTGGAGATATTTAAAAGACATGTAGATGTGACCCTTACAGACCTGGTATAGCGGTGGACTTGCCGGTGCTGGTTTAACAGTTGGATTTGATGATCTTAGAGGTGTTTTCCAACCTAAATGATTCTATGATCCTATGCTCCTAAGATGAATACTCTAAAGGTCAGGAGAAACACTGCAGAATATATATACACACCTATTCTCCAAAATGAGTGCCAAGTTGCTACGTATCTCTGCTTTATATAGAAAAAGAAATATTAGAAGTGTTGAAAGTGACATAATGCTAGAGTAAGAACCTGACTGGCAGATGACAAATGTTGAACACCCACTGAAATATTATTCTTTTTCATTTCAGTACTCCTCAAAGTTCTAAAAAGGATGTTTCAATCCAGCAGAAATGAAACATGAACTTCTGCACTTGGAGTGAGAAATGTTGCTTTTTTTAGTATTGGTACAAACTGGGTTTTTGAACTCCATTTTCAATTATAGAGATGCTTAAAACACCATATAAAGACACTATATCATCAAGGAGCTATGAAAGAACAAAAAAATGCTTATGTTTGGTTATGATGATTCCACAAGACAAGCACTGAAGACACTACTCTGATGCTTAGGGAGATTTTGTTTTATAATTTATCTATCCAAAGAAATTAAGTACTGATGCATTCATCTGTTTTCATTATGCTGGTTATGATAAGATTCCTAAGTGATGCCCAGAGTAGTGAAATGTGACACAATAACCAAAGGAAAGTCTGGAAAATGTATGCTTAAAATGACAAGTACACTCAGCCAAGTAAATTCTTAACCCTTCTGCTTCCCTTCTCTGTGACCAGTGGTTTCTGCTGATGTGTCAGTGAGAAGAATACTGATTTTATCAGTGCCTCAAAGTGTGCTAATTACCTCATTTCTAAGAAATGTTACATTATGACTGGCAAGAGCTCTGTAGCATCTACTCAGCAGGAATTTCTTGGCAGAGCAGCATTCTTGATACATGTAATTAGCATTTCCTCTTATTATAAATAAATGTTCCTCATTTTCTGGTAATTCTTTTCTAGGCTATTGATATATTTCCAATAACAACAGACAAACCTGAGAAAACTGGGAGCATCTTTCTTATGAAGGGAGACTGTGGAAGCTGGGCCTGTTTAGTCCAGAAAAGAAGACTGAGAAGGGATCTCATTAGTGCACATAAATGTCTCAAAGATGTGTGTCAAGAGGATGGTGTCAGACTCTTTCCAGTGGTGCCCAGTGACAAGACAAGGAGTAATGACCATAAACTAAAACAAGAGACGTTCCACATTAACATGAGGAAGAGCTTCTTTGCACTGAGGGTGGCCAAGCACTGGAACAGGCTGCCCAGTAGGGGGTGGAGTCCTCTCTCTGGAGACATTCAAAGCCCATCTGGACCGTTCCTGTGTCACCTGCTCTAGGTGACACTGCCTTGTCAGGGGGGTTGGACTGGATGATCTCCAGAGGTCCCTTCTAACTCTAACAATTCTGTGAAATCATTTAATGAGTCTTCCATATGCCAATTTTGTTACTATTGCCACTCAATCCTGCGCCATTGGCTACACAGTATATTAAGGATATTAATGCTTGTGTTTGATGAAAGTTATATTTTAAACTTGTTCGGAAAAAAATGTATAATGCTAAGGATATATATCCATATTGTACGTATTCTATCTTCTCTGTTTGAAGCTTTTATGTTTAGTATAATTTGAAATATTGGATAGGATTCAGTTCAAGATGAAGACACCAAAAGTACTCTCTATATATAAGCTGAGTACTTAAACGTCCAGTGTAATTAACAAAGATATAATCAACACAGTCAATGATATTGAGAGATATTCAAGCGACCTTCCAGGGTGTGTGTCTGATGCGGCTTGAGATTTCATCATCTTGTACTTCAAAAGGCACAAATATTCTTAAGTTCCATGGCTTCTTAAGTCCTTCATATCTGTGAAAAGGACATCTCAAGTATCTGGGCATCTTAAATGAAACTAGAAGTCAATGTCTAGGCAATGGGAAATCTACCTCAGTAAGCTGAAACTGTTTCTAAGCTCCACTGTTCCTCAGTCACCATTATTTTACAAGAGCTTGGACAGCTTGGCAATTATAGTTGGTTGTTATAATATGAAACTTACTACTACCATTATAGGCCTGGGTGATTTGTGATTTCAAACTTCATCTAAAACACCGCTGTAGTTGATGACATTTTTGTCAACATACTGCCAGAAGGATGTAGATATTCCCAACACATTCTTGAATGAATAAGTTGTTTCCTATTTTCACTGCCCTCTGTGCTAAAAAAGTATTTTTTGGTCCTTGAACTACAAAGCATAGCAGAAAACTTGCCTTTTTCCCCAGGATGATCCAGAGGTAGGAGCACATTTGTAGTCTGGGGCCTGGCAGAGCTCAGGTTAAGGTACTGATCTCCACATTATTCCTGTCTCTGTATGATGGCTATCAGTATGATGAAATATCAAAAAACCAAGGGAGAAATATGAATGTGTAACATTTTTTGAACTTTATTGTGCTTGGAGATACAGAGCAGGAAAAAAAAACCAACGCATTTTAGACTTCAACTGTATGAATTATTGTCTGCCACTACAGATATAATATCAAAAGTATCTCAAATCCCAGGCAGGTATTTTCAAGTTATTTAGAAGTAAAATAAATTATAATAAATATTTCAAGTTTAACTGCCCAATATTAGCAATCAGCATATTTTGCTGTAAATGCTGTATGCTGTAAAAATGCTATTCTTAAATTACAACAATTCAGCTTTTATAAGTTCATAATTAATTTACTAAAATAAATGTCACTCAACAGGATGAAGTTCATCCTACTTTGTTGAGCAATGGGTAATCACCCATTACTCAGAAATTCAGAATTTATAGTCTTAATGAAAGGAATACACTACAGAAGAACCATGACTATTGTGAGTCATCACTTTTATTGTGCAGTGAAGGTAAAGATGCTACATTTAATAAACTTATATCCTGTTCTTTTTGACCCATGCCTTCGCACAGTCTATGGCCCAGACAAAGTCTGGACCTTATGCTAATATGTTATATTGTCATTTCTCCTTTTTTTCCTATGCACGAACACTGGTTCTGTGAAAATGTAGATATTTTCTGGTGAAACTTTGAAATCTAGTCCATTTCCTAGAACTGAGTCTTTCAGAAGATAAACTGAGTTATTTTTCTTTCTCAGATTCTTTTACATTCTTTCTCATTCTTGATTATATAACTTTTCTCACTGGTAACATTTGCCGACATTAAGTAAAAGAATTATTGCCCTTTATTCTTTTCCAGGCTTCTCAGTAACCATGTTGTGGCCATTCTGGCTGGCACATTCTGTTCTTAATTAGGTTTACAGATATTTTGACTCATTCAAAGTCTCACTAATGCTCTGTCTCTGGCCCATAATGGTCTTTTATCACAGGTCTGATTGTCTGCTTTGTCTTTTTGGAGATGGCTGAAGAGTCAGGAAACAGCTCTTTTTGTGTGTGCTGCAGATGGTTCCATCCACTTCATATTTTTCTCCTCGAAGACATCTTTGCTATGTTTTTTCTTCATTCCTCTTCATTTTAGACATTCCTCTCCTTGGCACAGACCTTCATGAGAACTTTAGTGTGGCTTCATTGGTCTTGCTTGCTAAATTTCACTGCATATCTGGAGACTGACTCTTTCAGAGGAGAACGCACATGTGCGTGTGATTGTCTTTGTTATCTTACTTGCCAAGCCTGACAGTTTCTATCACACTTCCACTATTTGCAACTCGTTCTTGACAACTGACCAGTACAACACACTTGGGTGGAGACACTCTCATGCTCTAAGGCCTTTCACATTCACAATACACTTTCTGTAATAATTGCTTATTAGCATTGCTCGTAACCTTTTTCTCACGTTTAGGTGAACAGCTGCACTGACTGCCTGTTGACATGGATAATTAGACGGTAAGGGAAATAAAAGATTTTTCTCATAAAATGGTCTGTTTGTAGGGAAGTATAGCTCAGTTTTACAGATGTGAAAGCTATGGCTATTTCACATTTGCCTGTGTATTCTTGCTGTTCTGTGCCCTGTATCATAACAGCCTCCAAGTATTGCCATGAGGTGAGTATGAGGATATAATTATAGCAATCTAAAATATGACTAGCTAGTAAGATCTACCCTCTGAACTTCCTGACATGTTAAACTGGTGTCTTCCCTTTGATAACTTATTGCAGCTTAGATGAAATCAAAGGACCTGCGGCAATTCAAAGGAGCTGAGAATTCTTATTGTATTCAAACAATAGGAAGACAGTTCCTGACATTAACATGAACAAATATGAACTTCATTTCAGAAGAAAGAAAATTGAATGAAATGAATCATCCAACATCTAGTCTTCCAAGGACAAATTACGTGCTGAAGTTTCTTGTATAATCATGCAAAGGAATACCTGCAGCTTAAGTAGCAGTTTTGGACAGGCTGGGTATACGTACAGTAATGTAACTAATTATGACACTTTATGCTTAACACCTTTCATCACAAAGTACACTATCAAATGCTAGTCATTTGATCCTTAAGATATGTCTGTAGAACACTATTATACTGTTGTAGAGATTGCACATAGAGATTAAATGGTTTGGGTTAGGCCACACAGTGAGTGAGTAGCAGAGCCAAAAGGAGAGCGTGAGTGTTGGCTTCCAGCCCTGCGCTCGAACTACTGGACTGCACTTCCTTAATACTTAAATCCCATATTGCTTCTCTAACAGAGCTACTGAAACTTTTGAGCACTCGTAAGTTTTGGTGTAATATCAAACCTGTTGAGTGTCTGTCTCCTAGCTCCGTTACGATGTCACAAAAAACTGTAATTACACTTTTAAGGCTCTCATTTCACAGGCTGCCCGCAGGTCGCCCAGCCGTGATGGGGGTTCAGCCTGACATTGTGTAGCTCCCATAGGCTGTCCCCAGTACACAATTGCTAGCTGCTGCTGCTTCTCTGCTCGCTTTCGTCATGGCCTCAGTGTTATGCCCTTAGCTCTGCTGTGTGAGTGGCTGGACCATTCTGTGCTTAAATAATTCCAGCTATAGGCTAGCTAATGGGAAACAGATGTCTCGCTGGCACTGGCGGTGGCTTTCGGTCCTGCCGTTCCCGTAGCTCCTCACTGGCAGACGTTCAGGTAACAGCTCTGGGACAGCCACGACCGCCCGGAGCTCTGCCCGTGCCTCGGAGGGCAGAGGGCGAGCGAGGAGGAGAAGGGGGCGAGCGGAGAACGGGGCAGCCCTCGGGCAGCTGCCGTGCCGGCGATGGATGGAGCGGGGCCGCTCGCCAGGGCTGCCCGGCGGGGCCCGGGGACACGGCGCTGCTGGCACGGGTCGGGCCGGCCCGGGCCGAGGCTCGGCATTACACGGGTTCTAGTTCCTGAGACTGGCACGACAAACTCAGGTTTGCAAACCTTGCGCTCCACGCCGCGCCGTGGGGACTCTTGGAGCTGCATTAAACAGCGCTTCCCGAGCCAGCATGATGCTCGGGAAATGAGGAAAAAAACCAGCCTCAGAGGGGAAAAAAAAGGTAGGAAAAGCCTAATAGAAAGCCTTGCACTCTGCCTCTTTGTGCTGCAGCGGCCGAGGGTGTGCCTGAGTCCCCAAAGCACCCACCCTCCGGGGTGCCACCCAATGGCTGCCGTGTGCTCGGCACAGCCCCTCCCGCCCGCCGCGCTGAGCGGGACCCGCCGGGACACTGCCCGGGCTGGCTCACGCTGCCTGTAACATATAAAGGCTGTCAGCAGCTCCTCTGGCCAGAAGCTTCACAACCAGCACGGTTTTGTTCTTTGGGGGGTTGTAATAAGAGACACTTCTTCACAAAGGTTCATATCATCACATAGGAGAGTGCTATATATACTGGGAGAACAATAGACTGTGTTCTTTTTTTCCTGGTATTATCCAGAGGTAAGCCATTCAGCTCCATAATTTGCTTTGCATGCAGTTTTATCAGTGCTCATCACATTTTGCTGAACTTAGGATTTGAATGCTATTTCTAAGATGTCCTGCTTTCGTGCTGTATATCTTTTCTTTTGCCTACTGGTTTATCTCTGCCACATTGTGTTAAAACAGTCCATGCCTATGGGATAGGCATAGCCTAGGATGTATTTTTAATTTTCAGTGGAAAACATGATGTGAGGTTTCTTACAGTCTCCCCATTTAAGTTTTATAGTGTGGTTTATGGACTGGCCGGGTGTGATAGCACTGTCTCTATTTCAGGAATACTACTAGCTCTAACCATGTAATTAATGGTATAATGATGCTTCATTTGGTGTGTTGTAGTAAGACCATCATCACTTAATACAGTTATTGAAAACTGCTCAGCAATATGTGTTCTGCCTGGATTATTTTTATGATTGAGCTGACAGACAGAATGATTTTTCTGGTCACAGCCTGCCAGTTCACTTTGTCTTGCTACCCTGATACACAGAATCACATGTTTGATATCTTCTCTTCTACAGATTTGCTTTCTGCTGCCCTGAATTAAGGCAGAATACCTCTGTGGCCTATCTGTCTCCTTTGGCCCCAAAATGACAGTAATTGCTGCAATCAGTTGTACTCTCTTATTTTCCATTCTCTGTGAAACAAGTGCATTAGTGTTACCCAACTCCACTGACCTATTCCTGTCAGACAATAATTTCACTGACATCGAGACAGCTTTGGCAGCTCATCTGGACTCTGCAAAAATTCCCAAAGCCAGGCGGAAGCGCTATATTTCGCAGAATGACATGATTGCCATTCTTGATTATCATAATCAAGTAAGAGGCAAAGTCTTCCCACCTGCTTCCAACATGGAATATATGGTAAGTGAACTGTTTATTTCAGAATAAAACAAACTGTAAATCAGTGATCTGATTTTCTTAAATAAATTGTAATGGTTTAGTTAACTAAATAAATGTTTTTTATCCATTATTGCTTACTGAAATGTTCCATCCTTATGTTTTTCAAGCTGCATTAACTTCAGCAAGCATAAGCTAGATTCTGAACTCTGAACCTCTGACTTGCCCCATTCAATTTTCATTTCCATGTGTAGTCCCAATGAAGTAAATGAAGTGGTGAGTTAACTGCTTGTTGGCCTGAGGAATGGTATGTGATCACATGTGAACCAAAGTGTTTAAAGTGCTAATCCTTGGCCCCATTTTTTCTGTGAAGTGCACTGAAAGTCATTGCTCTGATGTGGGCAAAAAGGTACCCAATGACCATTTCTAATTGCTTTCACACATAGTATATATAGAAGCAATATGGTAAGACTGTGTTTGCAAAGTAATAATTCTGATGCACTGTTTGTCTTCTGTTCATGTGTTTTACTTACTTCATAGTGTTTGTGTGCTCCTAATCTTTATCTTTCCATCAAATACAATGCTGCTTTATTGATGTTTCTCTAGTATGTAGGTTTTCAATGTGCTCAAAAAAAGTATGTGGCAGGGACATTTTCCTCTTATTGGAAAATACTTATAGCAAATACCCGTTCCTGCAGGTGTGATAGAAGTTACAATTCACTGTGATCTCATACTCAGCACTACTGGCTAAAGCAGAGTTTGCTACTTTGTGTTCCAACTTTGCATGCATGCATAATGTGGGCCTCTAATATTAAACATAGGTTGTCCAACAATTTTTTTGTTTTACATTTTAATTAAGGTATTCACACTGTTTTGAAAGTACAGAGAAGTTGTGTCAGCACCATAATAAATGCTTAAAGTCACAGAGTTTCTCATACGACAGCAGACGGTTAATAGGTTTGAGAAACAGGACACCATTAGCTTGACATAAAAAGGGGATATCAGTAATAAGAGCTCCTCCTTTGTAGCAGCTAATGACTACCAATTTGGACATGTGTCTATCACAGATGTTACCTAAATCTAGGTTTCATCATATAATCTCTTCAGCACATCCCAGCAGCACCTCAGAATGCTGAGTGCACTCAGAATATTGCAGGATGAAGACCAGGCTGAGTTTGAAGTCTGGTTAAGTGGAAAGGTCAGAGACAGAAAAACCAGAGGTCAGAAGTCGAGCTCAGTCATCATTTTCATTGCTGTGCTCTCCACTGGTGTTTCCTTTGATTCTGCATAAATAAACTTTGTTGTAATGTCTGAGGGAATGGCAGCCTACCATACCCTTCCTTGGCTTGTGTGTTTTAGAAATGTGCTCCTGCAGTTTGCTTAAGTGAAGCCAGCACCCTGTCATATTCCCAAGGGTTTTGTAAGTGCAGTGTTCTTAGCCTGTTCAGTAAAAAACCCTTGAAAATAGAAAACAAGCTTCCTGGATTAAATCTATTTTAACCCAGACTGCCAAGATTTTATCTATATTGGTGGGTATTCTGCTGCAGCTTTGCTGCAACGTAGATACCAAATCAGGATTGAAGTCATGCTCTTTACAGCTGGCATGCTGTTCTTTTCCTTGCCTTTCTTACTATTGCTTTTGCCAGTAACAACCAGCTGTAGGATGTACCTGTGCTCCCAGCAGCATCAGCCCCCTCAGTAGTCTCAAGTTCAAGGACCGAAGGCTTTCTTTTGTGTTTGGTTTTTCAGTCTGAAAGAACTTCATGCTGCAGAATTGAGATCAGCACCTCAAGCTATGTAGGTAATGATCCAAAGTGCACTTGGGCTTGACTCCCCAAGTGGCAGCCACCCCTCTGCCACCAATTCTCTTTCAAAATTATGTAAGTCTGTGTGTGTCCCATGTAACTACAGAGCAAAAAATGCTCAGTGAGCAACATCACACATGGTGTGCTCTGCCATCTGTGTTGGGGTCATGGCACCAGCTATGGAACTCCTTACCTCTGTGATTACAGAAGGATTTTGTTAGGGAGGCCTTGAAGATGACATGTTGCTGTAAGCCATACCAAGACTGGAAACACCATTATCAATAATTGAGTTTGCTTTGTCCTTTCTTTGGTCTCTGAATAATTTCAGTGTGTGATGCAGCATCTGTTATATCTTACAGGGACATGAGGTTACTGCTGCTATATAAAAAAGATGTTATGTTTCTCAATATTTATTTTCATAAATAAGACAACAGGCACATTGTCATTACCAGCAGACAATGCGCATTTGCACTTGAAAGAATCTTACAGAGTGTGTGTTCCTTTCCTGAATACTATGGAAAAGTGCTGGAGTAGTGAAGAAAATGGCCTATCCCATTTTCCCTAACAATGACTAAAACGGATGTCACATGTTACAGAGCTGGAATTGCTTACAGATGCAGTAGATTGTGGAAATCTTTTGTAAGTGTGTTGAAGTAGAGAAAAACTAAGCAGTTTTGAAGCACAAGAAAAAGATATTTTTTCATCTTTCTCTGTTCACAGTCATAGTAAATTGTGTTTTGCTGTTTTTTCCTAATTCCGTTAGGAACTGTTCTTCTCATTAATTACTGTATCACATTCTCACTTCTGTACAGTTCTATTTGCTTTTATTTCCACTTCCCTGTAAGAACTCAGGGTTTGGCTGAATGGTTTGTTTCTTATGATTCCAATTCTCCACACCCAACCTTTTTTGGGGCTTTTCTACTTGACCCATTCTGTTCCTCTCCCTGATACAGTCTGCTTCTCACATGTTCAGTGCAGTTATACATACATCACGCTCCTTGTGTGTTATTCTCTCTGCCCTTACTGTCTAGAAGGTTTATGTGCTGTGGGACTTGGTCAAAAGGTCTTGAAACACAGCTTTGAATGTACATAGGTTAGGCAGGGGAAGGTCATATAAGCAAAGCTGGGTAGTGTTTTAATTCTCTTTGGAAGAGGTAGGTCTGAGTGCTGCCCCAGCCTGTTTTTGCGTGCAGCCCCCCATGAAAGTGGACAGCTGGAAAGGCAGACATGGTGGGCATTGTATTGGAGGCATTGAATCCGTCCCCAGTGAAAGAAACAGGTGTGTCTTATGCCAGTTAAACTTTGGTAAGTCTTTCTGGTGGGACATTGGCACCCAATGTGTTAGACTTTAAAGCAGTCCTTTTTGTTCTGGTTCTGGAGTTGCTGATGCCTTCAATTGGGAGTTTTTCTTCCAGTTGTACAGGTACAAATCTAGTCAGTGTATATGTGAAGGAAAATGAAAGAAAACAAGAACTTCTAGGCCTATAATGCAGAATTAACAATTCCTTATTTTAATTTGGACCTTTTTCTTCCTCATTGTAAAAGTCTTTGCTTGTGCTTTAAAAGCTGAGGGCATACCTGCAGAAAGAAAGATGATACCATACTTCTGGCCTGACAAAGGGCAAAAACATCTACTTGTCTTTGCATATTTTTTGTGGAAAATGCAGAAAGATTCCTTAAAATTCACAATTCAGAAAAGGTGAGATGTAGAGTTGCCAGCAGCTGTCTAGTGTGAAAAGTATGTACATGTAGATCCAATGGAAGCATGTGAACAAAGAAATCCCTTTTTCTGAATGCTCATTCTGTACTATAGAGACCTGTGTTGTCCTTCTGGAACATCTCAGCTACTTGGTAGGCCAGAAAATATTTGCAAGATGTTGCCAGTTGAAATTTGAGTCTCATAAAATGTCTTTTAGTGTGCATTGGTACTATCTTTAGGCTTCCAAAACATTCATTCATGAAATATCTTTTCCTATGAGCATCAGAAGTTATTTTTACCTTTCCTCAGTCATCCCCACTTGAGGCCAGTTTCTTCAAAGTCTGTATGGTCTTTGTTGTATCCCACATCACTGTGTTTGTGCAAAAGCTGGTCGAGCAGGTGCTTACACACAGACATGCTCTTTACAGCTTTGCATGCAGAAGCAATAACTGATATGAGAGGGTCTTGATGAGCACTGAACACCATCCTCATGGCATTCCCATGCATAATGAGAAAATCTGTTTTATTTAAGAGTTCTCTAAGGTGATCTGAATAACTTCTTGAAGAGCCGTAGCTAAAGACAAGCTGTGAGTTGTTTCACTGCTGGCTCTGCAAGGATGAGTCCTGAGCCCAGTAAAGATCAACACAGTTATTAGTGGACTGGCAGTAGCATGTCTGAAGTATAATAGAGGGGGCAGGATTGCATACTCAAAAACATTTTTGTGGAATGCTGTCTGAAGATTTTAAGTGCGAAAAGTGCTCTAGATAAATTTGAGCCTGCTAATGCACCAAGGATGTTCAAACAAAGTTTCAATTATTTTTTGTTCAGTGATATGTAACTGCACTTTCATATTTGGGAAAATCTGCCCCTTGTTGAACTTTGTCACTTTGACTCACTTTGTAGAACTCAGAGTAGTAAAAGATTTCCAGACTAGCCTGAAATGAGTTAGTTTAGCTACCCAGGAGTTATTTCATGTTTCTCATGAGCTGATGGTGGAGGAACTGGAATGGAATGGAGAATCTCAGCATATTAATTTCTAGTAAATCCACATAAAAGACCATAATAGACTAAACAAAGGAAATGACCTATTGTTGTAGAAGAAAAGTAATTGTGTTGCAAACGAAGCTCCTGTAGTCCTGTGAAGGAGTCCATGTGTATCATGCTGGAAATCTGTGCACTCTGTATGGTCCAGGAATGACTCCCTTTTCTGAGGTGATGAACTTGAATACTTCATGTCCCAGAAAATTTGCAGGTAACTTCCAAAGTCAGATCAGAGAAGCAAGGTACAAGCCAATTAGTGCTCACAAATGCAAATAACTGCTTATTATTTCACTTCTAAATCTGAAAGTCTTGAAAAAATTCTTTTTCTGTCAATGTGATCTTAAAAATATTCTGTGAGTATGCAGTAAGTGATTGGTAAGACAAAGTCAAAAAAAAAAACCCAACAAACCTACTTCAAGTTCTCCAAAGTCCTGATTAATACCTAAAGCCTTTTGTATGGATATGGAAAGAGTGAGTTAGCTTTTCTCTCCAATTCAATAGCATTTCTGATAAATTTCTCAACTTGTTTACCTTTTTTTATTTATTTTTCTTTTTTCTGTTTTCAGTGTGGTTTCTTCCAGGCCATTCTGAATCTTTAAGGACATTTTGTTCTTGAGTAATTTGCCCTGGCTTATTACATGGTCCCACTGAAATCATACATGTCTGTGAGTAAGGATTGCAGGGCTAGTTCCTTCAAGATTTATGTCTAATGAGTTGGATAGAGTCTCTTAATTCATGTACTTTATCCCTGGCCTGTTGCAGGACTTCCTTCTGCATTACATACATATGGTTTTCATCTTGTCTACTCCTGAACACATATAGTGATGCTGTCTCAGTCACATCTCTTGGCAAATATTTTACCTTAGGAATAGAAATTATTTCCAAATGTCTAACCTAAATATTTCCTTCTAAACCTCAGATAATTAATCTTTGTATGCATTTTTAAACTGCCAATAGAATTTCTATCCTTTCTCATTTCAAAAATTACACTTTACATATTTACTGATAGTTTTCTTGTCATTAAGATGCATACTATTTTTCCTTAATTTGCATGTGCACATCATTACAATACTTCTGCATATTGGATCAAATTACAGTTGCACTCCATTTACAGTTCCTTTGTTAAATTAGTGAACAATACCCTTAGATATCAAAGAAGATTAGGCCCTTCATTTTAACTGTGCATGTCTAAAGACCCAACTGCCATAATGCAATGAAGAATTTACCGTAGCAGTTACTGGCAGCCTGCTTTTTCCATTGAGTAGCCCTATTCCCTTAAATCCTGGATACATGGTGAAGTTTGAAATAAAGTAGCTAGCTGAAAAGTCAGGGTACAAAGTTCTTAATATGCTTTTCGTCATGCCAGAGCACGAAATAAATGTGAGTATAGTCCACCTCAGTCTTCTGGCAGATGAGAGCTCAAGATGCTTGGAAGTTCCCCAGTGTGGGCCTCCTATCCCAGTATGCCATAGCTTTTATCTTGCTCAATGCTGGGAATTCACAAGAGAGGTAAGAACAAATGAAAAGGGGTATAATGGTGGAATGTGTTCACTGGTTCCAGTTTCTGCTCCTACCACTTGTTTTTCTGTTTAGCCAATTGAGTATGTCCCTTCTGCCTAGTACCATAACCCAGCACCAGGAGTGTCTGTAGGTCACAGGCAAATGAATTCTGGAATAGTGATCCTCTCAGAAAGTTAGAATAATATGGAAGGAACTGATGTGGTTCACATGGTTACAGTTAATGACATCTGTCAGCATCACAGCCTGGAAAGGAAGCAGTTATTTCACAGCATACTCAGCCTTTCTCTGCAGTGGAGGCACAACATGGCAGCTGACAGTGAGCTGAGAGAAAGCAGGAGTAAATGGAGCTTGCTTTCTGCTGATTTTGGTATAATTGAGTTACCTAGCTCTTTTGCTTCACAGGTGAGTTTAGCCACTTACATATTTCCTAGTACACCACTGTCAGTAATGCAGCACTGAAATACTTGGCTATCACTGAGCTGTAGGATGTTGCCCATTTTTCCAGCAGTTTCATCGACAGAAAGCTAGGAACTGGTGTTCATCTAGGGTCAAATCCAAGTGGATGTTTCCGGTAAAAAGTACAAAAGCCATCTGTTATGTTCAGAGTGAATGATAGAAGACCTGTTCAAGAGTTGAGTGGAAAAGACCATTCCTGGAAAGCACTCCTTGAAAAATCTGAAAAACTTCCCCAAAAATGCTGTTGTTGATAAGTTTTGTGGAAAAGAATGACTCTGTTAAACTTGCTTTGGTACTGGAGCTCTGTTCCAATGTTTTATGCATAACAATTTTAAAACATTCATCTTGATGGTGTTTTAGAAAAGAATATTTACATTATTTAAATTTAGTATTAGCAGAAAGCCTTCTAGGAGTTTAAGCAAACAAAAAACAACTTAGTAAAGTCTCAGATAGAAAAGCAGCCTGCCCAGAGCCCTCAGAATTAGACATTCCTTTATTATTAAATGTAGCACCTCTTGAACTTCTTGGCTGAAAACAGAGACAGGGCATTTTCCACAAGAATCTTGATCCAAAGTACACAGTACTTTGTTTCATACATGAATGGAGATGATAGTAACCTTAAACCTCTCAATATTTTTATCCTCTTTCTATACCTGAAAAGATAAATAGTCTGTCATAGGTCTCTGAAAATCCTAAAGGCAGCAAAAGATGAAAGCCCCAGGATAGCCCATTGCTTGCTTTTTGTACAGAGAACCCTGTCTTCAGCTCAGGTGCCTCCTGAGAATGGACTGGTTTTGCACATCTATCTATCCATCAGTGATATCTGTTAATTTGTATCAAGAGACAGAATCTTAAATGGAGCTTTTTTCTTCTGAGAATAAAGAACTATTTTTCTTATTCTTTATTCTGCAGAAAGAAGAAGCTTCTATGTGTTTTTTTTTATGTCATGCTGCTATATCTTTCAGCTAGAGCTA
The DNA here is from genome assembly GCA_013400955.1 of Drymodes brunneopygia. Lineage (NCBI taxonomy): Eukaryota > Metazoa > Chordata > Aves > Passeriformes > Petroicidae > Drymodes > Drymodes brunneopygia. The sequence continues at coordinate 65,631 of VZTZ01043706.1, forward strand.
CTTAGAAAATAGTAAGTATTTTCTTAGAAAACTTTTGAAGAAATTAAGAACATTTTTTCTTTTAATGGAAAGCTTCAGTGGTTAGTAACAAAGAAAAGTAAAAAGTGGATTTTTTTCTGCATGCAAGAGAAATGAAACACCACAAAACAAATACATTTTCATTCACATTTTATGTTTTTAAGAAAATACAATTTATTCTGATTATTTTTAAAATGGTAGAGGTCGGACACACTCCTTTTCAGACTTCTGACCAATTGTCAGGGTGACATGGAGCTAGAGTTTGGTCCTTTTTGTTACCACTTCTAAGATAAGCTCTTGCCAATTAAAACATGTCTTGCAGTAGGTTAGAAAAGCGCTGAATATTTTAAGATATATAGCTGTGATATTTAACTTTTCCAAAAGCTAAACAAATAATGGCATATCAGAGAAGCTTATTTTTATTAAATCTGACAGTGTACCAATTTTCTTTATTTCTTGTTGTTAAAAGCCTCATGCCAAACATGAAAGGAAAGGGAGACAACCTTTAGAAGAAAAGAATTGACTACCAACAGTGGTAAATGATAGCACTTTGTGTTTGCACCACATAGACACCCAGGAATATAAACTCCTATGTAAAACACAAACTTCAATTTTCATAAGGAAAGTATTTCTGGCAATGAGGTTTCTTGGGAATATGTCTGGTGGCCCTGATTAAGCCAGACCTTCTAATACTGAACTCTTCAGAAGTGTAACTCAGATGTTTGGAGGCTTGGATATATGAGAGTAAATTTACTACAAGACATTGCACAGTTTTACTTTGAGTTGCAATGGATGGTTGGACAAGCAGTTTGATGTATTAATCCTCTGTTTATTTGCAAAAGAATGATGTACAGAGCTGCAATTCCCATCAAGATGTTTTTCTCTAGAGGGTAGACTGGCAATTTTCTGTGTAAACTTTCTAATTATTAGCTAATGCATGTGAGAAAGTACCTGCATGTGTGGTAGGCACCAATTACAATATGCATAGAAAAATTTCTAACAGGTGGCTGTTGAGATAAAAAAAACCCCAAACATATTCTTAGAGAGAGAGTCTAGAGTCCAGATGACCTCAGAACCCAAATAAATATATAAAGTTTGCCACATCTCTCTGTAAGTTCCAATGAGCTCATATGTTTTCATCACACAGTATGTATTCAAAAAAGTGAGAGCAAAAAGACGAGGCTCTTTCAGTCATTCTGCTGTAAAAGCATGCAGACAGAAGGGCTGTTGGGTTGTTTTATTAAGCTTTTTGCCAGGTTTGGGGTAGTGGACGTGGTGGGGGGTCCTGCAGAAAGTTTCTAAGCCTGAAAATGCTACGGGTCTGACGATATGCAAGAGAAGGGGAGCAAAGGACTCCTGTGTGCCCCGCACGCTGCTGTGGGATTTGAGACAGCCACCACACGTGCAAGTGGCATAAGCGGCACAAGGCTGAGTGACCCGTGAGGACAAGACGTGTGTGTTTGAGGGTAGCAGCCCACATCTGCTAATCCGCTCTGGGACTTGCATGAGCAGCTGTGGAATGCAGCTGCACAGATGGACTGGACATGTCAGATTTCATCCCTTGGCTTCACAGTGTTTTTCTCAGAGGGAGAAATTGCTTGAGTCAAGGCTTTCTTCTTTCTCACTTGCTGCCATTCTGGAAATAAGAGCTTTTGATCTTCAGCTAGGCAAACAATGAGAAGCAGGGGGCTACTGGAGAATGAAATAATATGTTTGAGGTGGAAAGGCTAATTTTTTAACCGATCATTGCTAAAAGAAGGCCATACTGGCCATCTTTCTGAGATGCCCAAGAATCGCTGTAGATTTGTTTGTGTGAAATAATCTGAATATTGCTAATATGAATCCACAGTAAACAGATATAAATGAAAAAGAAGATGCCAAGACTGGAAAACAAATTTCCGCTTTTTATTGCTTCAAAATGTAGCAGTGTTGCTGTTGCAACTCTCTTCAAATTGTGTATCTCAGTATTTCATTTGCCATCTCTTCATGTAACTACACTTGTGTAAAGAAGCTGTTGCAGAAGGGAGTGGTTAAAACAGTGAACTTCACCTGTTTGCTCTGGGTTTGTGTTCACATCTCTACCCAGTGTTCGTCAATTCTGCTTGGTACAGTTGGTGACAGCCAGCTGAGGGTCTGGTCACACCACAGCTGTCCTGGCATTATGGGCAGCAGCCCTGACTCAGGGAATTCCTGGGAAGGCAATGAGTGACCAGGGTGTGTATGTTTTGCTTAAAGTACTCATTTTACCATTGAGAAATATGCATAGTATTATCTTAGCTCATATGTCATTTTACAAAAAAACCGCAACAAACAAACCAAACAAACAGTGAGGCACTGAGGGCTACTGCTGGCATTTAATATCAAGAGCAATGCTCTGCTGAGGTTCTCTTACACTCTTAGGAGAGCTTCCCTGTTACTGGCAATAAAAATGAGCTGGGAAAGATTAAAGATCATGATGGCAAAATAATAAAAACAGGTCTGGATTGCTTGAGTGTTTTACAGTGATCATTAGCACAGTCCTTAGGCTACCAGGTAAAAATCATATCTTAATGGACTCCACAATTAGCCCACATCTTCTGTCTCACAGTCTATCTGATGGCACTGTCAGGGAAGGAGCACTCCTACTTACCACATTTTTTTCATGTATTCTTTGTGACAATGAGGGCTGTAAATTTAATTGCTTCTAGAAACATCCAGTTTACACACAGATATCCACACAGAATGGGAAAATAATGAATACAGTGTATGTCTGTGTATTCTCTTCCCTTTGTATTTAGATCACAAATTCTTGCTATCTGTTGCCATTAATAATGATTTCAGAGTACTTGCAGAGAAGAGGAGAGGTCATTGTCATTTGAGTGATTAGGTTTGTCTCCTAAGACATGTGTTGAGTGTCAAGGAAAAGTTACTCCATTTAAATGATTGAGGACTACAATTCTGCCTGCAATGAAAATGAGGAAAACCATGTATATAAGTTCAAGTTTTAGTCAAAAATTGTTATGTATACAATTCCTCAAATTAAAACGTAGGTATCAAAGTAGGAAGGGAACAGCCAATTATTTTTCAACAAATATCACGGACAGATCTTTGTAATATTGTAGTTGTTTCTTTTCGTTTTCATCATCAGAATGTTTATTCAGATTCACCATAGTTTTAATACCTAAGAGCATAGTTGTGACCAGGACCTCCTGTTCCAGCCAAGCACAAAAGGACAACTTCATCATTTCTGCCGGGAAATTATCTAAGAACAACTGAGAGACAGCTATAGAAACAGCTGTAAAAAGGGAATGCAGAAGGGAACTGTGGCCCACAACATTAAAAGACTTTCCTTGGTGAAGGAAGCCCACTTTTCAGGCTTCAAGAAATTTCATTCAACATGAAAGAGATTTTGTTTTACACTCTATTGCTTATTACACATTTTGGGGATTAAATATTCTACTATTTGTTTATAGAGGGAAACAAACAAAATCTAGGAAGAAATTCTGGCTCACTGGCAAAATTCCTGCTGACTTTATTAATGCTAAGATTTTTCTCCTAACTCTCAACAAGCATGTGCTATGTGAGTTCAAAGAACACCCTAGAGCTGTCTCATGAAATGGTCTCTGGTGTTGAAACTCCCCATATAGAAGCACTGTCCTGCTCCTTGTGTTTAGTCCTCTTGACAGTTTTCAAGGGAGATGTAGTTTGGAAGTGTTGTTTTGCAGGGAGCAGTACAGAGAGCACAGTCAGACAGCTTTCTAGGAAAATAATCTTTGGCTCAAGAAAGAAAAATAAATTGGCCAAAGGATGCTCATTTCAAGTTGTCAGTGGAAGTGTGGTGACACGCTTTAACTCTATTGTGGCTCAGTTAGACCCAGTTGAGAAGTGGGAAGATTTCCATGCTGGACCAAATCAGTGATCTGGAGTTTGAGGGGCGGTCTTTATACTGGATAGAAGGTGACTTCTTCCTCAACTTCTTGCAAGCTATTGAAAGAAGATTAGCTGTCCTCAGGGAGTGGATGATTGTAGTTTGGCGCTGGGAGTTCACATGATCAGCATTTCAGGATGAGTCACCTTTTTAGATCTTAACCCACTGAGTATGGAAGTCTTTCTCCTTTTCCCCGTTTACAATTTTGTGTTCATGTCACATATGTTTAATAGGAGCACTGGATTGCCCATCATGTCAGAGTTTGTAATTTTATCACTGTATTTCTTTTAAATTCTTTGCTAATTAGCTTGAGCTTTTTAATTTCTCCTCATACAGAAACTGTGCCTCTCACTTTCAATTTACTTCAGTTTCTCTTTTTAGGATATATTTGTATTTCTTGGTATGCTTTTTATCGATGTACAACAATGAAGCAACATGGCTTCAAAAATCCCAATGTCTTTACTCTGTTCCTTATATGCCCAAAACAAGGGACTGAACTGAGATAAAAAATAGTACAAGTGTGGACTCAGGATCAGAATTTTTTTGAAAGGGTGAATTAATGGCACAGTCTCTTACAATATTTTGAGTCATTAGGAAATCATATTTTTCACCTTCAGCCTATATTAGTTGTTTGCCTTTTTATAGAATTGTAGAATGGTTTGGGTTGAAAGAGATCTTAAAGATTATCCAGTTCCAGCCCTCCTGCCATGGTCAGGACATCTTCCACTAGACCAGGTTGCTCAGGGCTCCATCCAGCCTGGCCTTGAACACTTCCAGGGATGGTGCCTCACCACCCTCCCAATAAAGATTTTCTTCCTAATATCTAATCTAAACCTAGCCTCCTTCAGCTTTAAGCCATTCCCTCTTGTCCTATCACTTGATTCCAGTGCAAAAAGTCTCTTTCTACAAAAGCTGTTTTGTAGACTTGCTTCAGGTGCTGAAAGACTCTATAAGGTCTCCCTTATGCATTCTCTTCTTTTGGTGATCATCTAGAGCTAGCCCTGGGAGGGCTGAGACCACCTTTTCTTCTGAGAAAATGAAGTAAATAAAATAAGGAAAAGTAAGGCAATCAACTTCTCCCATGAAATACAAATGATTTACATAGCAGTAGGAGACTCTATATAGAGGCTTTTCACCAGCCTGCTAATGAAAGAGTGGAGGAAATTTAAAGATGCTACATATGCTCCCCTCTGCCTTATTCCTTAGTCAGTAGTTACTTTCCTTCTCTTTGTTTCTGTTTTTTTATGCTTGTCAAAAATGTATTCTGTCCATAGAGGGATCAAGAGTGAATAGGTAATGGAAAGCAGAGTGTACTATAAATGGCAAACTCACAACATTTTAACTGAGTTTGAAACAACGCCCCAAAACTTTACCAAACCAATGCTGCAGATGATTCCTGATAGCCAGAAATGAAGCTGAGAAGTGAAAGTGAACTAGAAACGCCCTCCTTGTCCAAGGCAGGGGCTGTGCCTTGTTTAGAGAGTGTTAATAGTGGAAACCTAATCCATTCTTCACATTTCTTTTCAAACACCTAACATGCTATTTTGCGAGGCAGTTCAGTACACAGAAATGTGCTGGGTGGAAGTCAGGATGTTGGCGCTGTTTGTGCGAATACAGTACACATTTAGATGACTGTGGGAGTGCAGCCAGGTCGCTTGGGAGCGAGCACGCAAACCTCATGTTCAGCCTCCTGGCAGGAGCACTCGTGCCAGAAGCGTGATTAATCCCAGCAAAGGAGGGTGTTTATGGGGTGTCACAGTCCTGGCAGAGCAGCCCCTTATGGATGCATACCAGGCAGCTGTGTCTGGACCCACACGCTGGATCCATGAGCTCCTCTGCTCCCCTGGGCCTGGGCAGGCTCCCAACACTGGCTGTGGCCCCAGCCTCTCAGGCACACTCCCCAGGCACTCTTTTATGTTTGTACCTACTCCTTAAGTCCTCTTTTTGGGACCACTGCTGTACCACAGGGATTATAAAGGGGTTTTTATACACTGGCCACATGCAGCTAGTAAAATTAATGGCAGAGATACAAAGTAGAAAAAATGTGTATGCGCAGTTTTCTTCGCCTTGGGCTCTAGAGCATATCCTAGGTCTTGGACTTTTTATCTCTAACTCCTCCAAGAACTCCCATTATTTTTCAGAGCTGAAGTCTAAGTGTTCCCTGGATTGAAGACTATTCCTTTGTAGCATGCGTCTTAAGACTTCTGTCTTTTGTCCTTGTACTAGCAATTTGCTTTGACTTTGTTCTGGAAGATTTTCTGAACAGGTATAAAATAAATCTTCCCTGTTTCAAGCACCCCCCATTTTATTATCCCTAAGGTGCTTCCATTTGAATGGAAAATAATTTTTATTAAGGAGTCTTACTGATATCTATTGTGCTTCTTCACCTTTAATCAAGGAGGTACCTTATCCACTCCATATTTGCAAAAGCTTGATTCAATGGTCTAGGAATTTCATAAAATTTACTAAATTTTGTTCTTCTCACTAAGAGAATTTTCACCAAGTAGTAGTGTCAGGGCATGAATTATTGTCCTAGTCAATGATCAGTCTTTTCACTCTGCATGTTTGTGAAATTAAAACTGAACTCAGTGTTAGAAATCATTATTAGCTCGTGATACAGAAAATAGTTGTGATGTGGGCACTTTTATCCTTTGATAAGTTTTTTTCTGACTTTGCCTCTTATTTCATGGCTCAGAGAGCACAGTCTATTTCCTAGCCACTCAAGATTTATGAGTCTGTGTTTCTGTTTAAAAAGCAGTGATGGTCTACATAGGCAATTTTACCACTTTCTGTTACTGCCTTTCTACTTGCAATTCACTACAACTATTCTGCACCTAAACACTCCACTCAGGGTATTCCAAATATACATGTAATTCCAGAATCTACAGCCTACTTGAATGTCCCTTAAACATTAAGATATACTAGGATTTGTGTGCACTTGTAATGTAACAGTGAGATGTTCTTTATCAGGAGCTCCAGTGGTACAGTAGGTTCTGTTGCCAATATTTCCATTACTCCTGAGACAAACCTGTTTGGCTGTGGAGAAAACAGCAGAGTTACAAATCAGGCATGTAATTGAGCAGGCAAAGCATATAAAGGAGACAGTGTTGAAGTTCACTTGTCATGTTGCAAACATTGGAGAACTTAATAAGTCAAATTGTCTGTTCTTACGCAGCTGTTATCTTTTTATATCAGGCAGTGAGCAATGCCAGTTCCTGTGCAGAATAAAGTAGTGAAATCCATACTGCACCTGGAAACTATCCATAGTCTTTGCCTTTGTGGAATCTCTTTTCTTGACCTTGTGACCTCAAATATGAAGAGCTGCCACACACATTGGCTATAGATACTCCTGAGGTCCCATTTCAAATGTGTTGGGGTTTTGTGGGGTATGTAATACCTATGCTGAAGTGTTCTTCCTGGTGTTCCTCTTCTTCACTTTCTGAGTCCCAGCCAACATTTCACTCCTCTCCACACATAGATCTCATCAACACAGAAGGGGAAAATAGTAGGAGAATGCCTGTTTGGTGAAGGCCTTTTCCAGAAAAAAGGGAGAAATCGGAATACTTGGCTTCCTGTAATGATGTGGGCAGGGATTCTCTCCAGCAGGATGGCAAATCCTGCCAGATTCTGTACATGCTGCCCCACAGTTCCTTTCTTAGTTCCAGATCTGATGTGTTTTGATAGTATATTTGTGGGTTAACATACTTGCTTCTTTTGTTCTAGCACTATGATCATTATCTGATTTTTCTGTTCTACTGCTAAAGATACTTTATTTTGTCAGGTTTGGGATGAAACTCTTGCCAAATCTGCTGAGGCTTGGGCTGCTACATGCATTTGGGACCATGGACCTTCCTATCTTCTGAGATTTTTGGGCCAGAACCTGTCTGTAAGAACTGGAAGGTAAGAGGATACCCTGCAAGACAATTATTTTGTCAGCCTGTGAGCAACCTTTGAGATCCAGATCTTGGACTGATGCAAGGGTCATCCAGTATCTGTCAATGTTCATTTGGCTTAAGAATATTATTGCTCAATACTGTGCCCCTAGTGATGTGAGCAGAAATCTAAAATGGCATGTTTTTCTTTCTGTATTTTAAACAAACCCAGGTATCGATCTATTCTCCAGCTGGTAAAGCCATGGTATGATGAGGTGAAGGATTATGCTTTCCCTTATCCTCAAGACTGCAACCCCAGGTGCCCGATGCGATGTTATGGACCCATGTGCACCCATTACACCCAGGTTATATAAACTTCCTCTATTCAAAACCTCATGTCCAAAGCTGGACTTTCCTATGATGTATTTATACCCCTGTCTCTCAAACAAATGTATGTGTATATGTATAAATATATGTATATTCCTTTTCAATTTGGACTTCACCAATAATAAATATTTATTCAGATGGTTTGGGCCACTTCCAATCGTATAGGCTGCGCAATCCACACATGCCACAATATGAACGTCTGGGGATCTGTTTGGCGGCGAGCTGTTTACTTGGTATGCAACTATGCCCCAAAGTGAGTTGCTCTCTTTTATTTTTGTTTATTTTTATACTTTGTGCATGTTTTGGTTCTCTCATAGGACTGCAAACTCCTTTTTCTGCAGCATGACCTCTCTTTGAGCTTTTTCTGTGGGCTGCTCCTTTGTCCAAGCTTTCCATCTGAACATACAGAAATGTATGACTTTGGTATACAAGGAAGAAAAGGAATCAACTTGATATTTATGGAACAAAACAAAAAACTTGTTTTCTGTTACTGCTGTTATTAATATTATTATTATAATAATTATAATTTTTATCTTCCTTCATTGTGCTGACTTCACTTTACTTTGCATTTCTTATTTCTTCACTCTTTTATACATAGGCATAGTGAACTAGACTTCCTCAGGTAAGAAATCCCACTGTAGTTTAGGCTCTTGATTTACTGACGGGTGGGCCTGTGCAACCTTATGAAATTCAGTAAGGCCAAACAGACCTGGGCTGGTTTAATCCAAGCACAGGTACAGGCTGGGTAGAGAATGAATTGATAACAGCTCTGAGGAGAAGGACTTGTGGGTGTTTGTGGATGAAAAGCTCAATATGACTTACCAGGGCATGCTTGCAGCCCAGAAAGCCAACCATCTCCTGGGCTGCATCAAAAAAGATGTGCCCAGCAGGTGATTCTCCTCATCTACTTTCTCTCCACCTGGAGAGCTGCATCCAGTTCTGGGATTCTTAGCACAAGAAAGATGTATAATTCAATACCAGGCAGGATGGGCTTCCGAGCAGCCTGGTCTAGTGAGAGGTTCCCTGCCTGTGGCAATGGTGTTGAAACTACTTTATCTTTAAGGTTCCTTCCAACCCAAACCATTCTGTGATTCATTCTATGATACATGTTGTTGCCTACAGGATACCTTTGCTTATGACCACGCTACATAATCCGTAGCCTTGCTCCCATATAAAGTCCATCAGCCTAAGCTCCTTGTGTGCAAATCTATCTCATCTTGCCTTCTATATTGGGGTCTGTTAAAATACAGGCTATAGACACCCATAGGTGGCCCTATATCCCATAACTTGCAGAGGTCTGTGTTAGGTTGAAATGCAGAAATTAATTTTCTGCCAGCATTTCCTAGACATCATCCCAAGCTTACATTTGGGTGCAGAATGAGTCAGTACAGTGTGGCTCTGGGAGAGCTTCAATTTGCGGCCTGGTTTGGGCCTCTGTTGCAAAAGCCACATGGACAGTGTAAGTGGCTGGTTCCTCTGACTGTGTATTAGGCAAAGACATAGTTCTGTGTAGGAATCTGAGTATAATTACTGAGCATGTTTTCCATAAATTCTTGGTGGCACAGGTCCATTTGTGGTAAAGAATATGCAAGAATATGTCATTATTCTAGCTGTTACATGAGTAAAAGAATTTTTAAAGGTTTTGCAACTCAAAAAAAGATAGGATTTCGTAAGAAAATTTACTTGGGGAAAAAACCACCTTTGGAAATCAAGGCGATTTCTCTGTCCTTTTGTCTTTAGCATTTACTGGGAAAGGATGGTTAGAAATGAATATGAGGGAGCAAAGATTAGGCAGCAAAAACTGTATCTGACTTTTAGCTCCACAACATGAAGTAGATGAAACCAAAGTTTCTAAGAGAAATTTTTGTGTATCTCCATTTGAAAAGAAAATATTAAGAATTACAAACTTTCTGGAATACTTCTCTCATTTTCGTGTATAGGAAGAAAATGGCATTAGGTATTTTTGGAAACTGATTTAGTGTTTGTGCACTGGTTAGCCCTGAATTAATGACATTTTATATTTTCTGTGTCTAAAAGTCCCACTGCTTCTCAGACAGCAAACCAAAGCCTGAAGTTACAAGCTCTTTCTCTGTGTGAGATTTTGAGTAGGCCTTCCAATCATAGGAAGTGGAATCATGATTTTCACATTTACTTCTTGCAGGGTCACAAAAAATATGTTGAGTGGTCTTCCCTGGATTAAGTTTGTATTTCTAATTTTTTTTTTTAAATTTTTTTAAATTGAGTTAAGGACATTGGGCTTAGAATCCTTGGACACACACACGGAAGTCTCTTTGCCACTCAATAAAGTTTGTGCCCTTCTGAGTAACCAGCACATCAGAAACTCCTCTAAAGAGGAAGGGAGTGAATATTGCAGCCCCTATCTGAGTTATTAAGATTGGAATTTGGCAAAGATTTAGGATTTAGAACTCCAGTAATTTTCACTGATGCCATGCTCTAACACTGAAAAATATTTATTCTTCTAAAATGAGGGAAAATCCCCTAAAGTAAAGGAAGATAATTGCAAAGTTTAGAAAGACCCCAGATTATCTAACAGTCTCACACAAATCCACCATGTATTGCATAGAAAATGAAGCAGAAATCAGTTTTCAGCAAATTCTGAATTTCCATATCTGTTATCAAACTAAATATATTTCCTGAGCACTTAGTCTGCTGTACCCATTTGGAAGAGAAGTAGGAATGAGCAAATTATTTGTGATTCCTACTTTCTTCCAAGGCATAACCCAGATCAGAGATTTTGATCCAGTGTTACTGGCTGGGAGGTGGGGGATGACAAAATGTTTCATAAATAATTGCATTACTCACTGCTATTCCACGTCACATGCAAACTAAAGGAAAGTTCTCTGCTCTGTGAAACATAACATTTAAATAAAAATCTAATTTTAACTTTCTGCCTACATCATGAGTGTTACATGATTCTCTAAAACCCTACGGTTTATATAAACCCAAAAAAGTCTGGATGTGTTTTTCAGATGTTTCTAGAGGTTTCAGAATTACCTCTTTTCATAAGATCATTCTTCAGACTTTGTACCCCTTTCCCCCTAGGGTCCATTGCACACCTCTATTCACCAGACAGGAGCCCTCCTTCTCCTCTGATTTGCATCTGTGACATCTCTGGACATGCCCCACTCCAGTTCCTTTTAATATATTACTGGTGCAAATAGTTTTTATCTTCCCTTTTCTCTAATGATGAATTCAGCCTCAGAGCTTCACAATGTGAACCTAGGGTGGTGCAACCTAAGAGTAAGATTTCACTCAGTTTGTTTTTCCATCTTCCTAGCACAAGCTTTTGAGATAACTGCCAGACAAAAAAATGCTCAAGGAAAACCTCTCACCAATGCTTATTTTTCTATTTTTCATGAACATAGAGCTCCAGTAAAAAATACTCTGTTGTGGGATTAGAGAATCAAAAATCACTTGGTTGTAGCAAAAGCAAGAAGACAGAGGCTTCACCACTGAGACTAAAGGATGTGGAATGGGTATTACTGGCCTGGACTGACATGGTCATTCTCCTGCTCTTTTCTGGGAATTGCTAGACCAACGTTTATTAGTAAACTACAGAAATAAACTAATGTCATGTTTTAAATAACAGAGCATTTATGGGATATCAATGGAGACATTAACTTTAATCACTCAAAACAAGTATGGTTATTGATTTTTTTTCTTCCACTCTGAAATTATTAAGCATTCTTTTTAACTTTTTATTTTCAGGGGGAACTGGATTGGAGAAGCACCATATAAAGTAGGAGTCCCATGTTCAGCTTGCCCTCCAAGCTATGGAGGTTCTTGTACCGACAATCTTTGTTTCCCAGGAGTAACATCAAACTACTTATACTGGTTTAAATAAGTTAAGGTTTACATTATTTTGAAGAAAACCCACAGATGAGTAACAAGAACCTTGTGTATTGAATTTTGCACATATTATATATAGAGAGATATTGTAATAATACTCTGATATTTTCTTTTTGTATGCTTTTGTATAATTAGCTTTCAAAGTACAGTATAATTTGGTTTTAACACTTTGGGATTTAAGACTCGCATTATCCCTTTTAGACTAAAATTTTTTTAAAGGAGAGCAAACTCACTTTGATCCTAGCAAATGTAGCTTCCTGAAGATTAGATTATATTAAAGGCACATCAGAAGATAGAATATTACTTCATTTTAAAAATAATAGCTCTAGAAAGAGAAGGGTCATTGTTTAATACTGTGCTTTAAAAATGGAGTGTGACATGCAAAGCAACAAATTGTCCTCACACTCCCAATGGTTCCTCCTGTTTACACCTGTGCTTTCACCTGCAATGTCAAAGGGACACTGAGCAGAGGAAAACATATGTGCAAGAGAAACTGCAGCATATAACCTACCTCATGCACAGCATCAATTCATTTGTGGTGTTTCAAGAGTTCAGCACACGGCTGCTGCTATCACATGTCTGTGTGCAGACAGGAATAGTACAGAGAATGAGGAACCACACTGGCCAAGATGCAGTGGCTGTTAACTCACATGCCTAAAGTCTTATCTAGACAGAAAGCTACATCACTTTAAAAATACTGGTATAACAGCACAGCTTGACTCTACCTTCCTGTAATTCTGAGCACAGTCATAGTTCTATAATGGTGCTTTGCAGGAGTATATTTATTCTTTTACAGGAAGAAATATATTGCTACAAAGCAATATACATCAACTCATGACATTCATAGTGTTTTTTACACTGTAAGTTTACCAGTATATGTGTTATCCTTCTGACTGAAACTCAGTTGAGAATCAGGAGAGATCAGACCTAAAAATAGGTAAAAAGATTTCTAAATAAAAGACATTAGGGAGGTTTAAAATTAGTATAAATTTGTTGCAAAAATTCCAAATTTCTAAAGCAATTACCAGTGTCCATTAAAAATATATTGCACGGTTTCCTGAAAATATCTCTGTGCATTATTAGAAACCAAATCTGCCAAAATCTTTTCCTACCAAAACCTGAATGCCTTGTGGGTGCCTAATAGAGACATTAAAACCAAAATATTATACAGGTACTTTTCTTGAAAAGCAGATTATGGAAAGGAAGAAATCAAATGTCTGCCACTATTCCGAGGTCATTGAAATAGCCTTGAGTTTTGGCTTTATGTTGCAGGGCAGAATGTACTCCACTTTAAATATAAGTGTTTAGTCTGCTTGCACTGCTACATTTAGACCTCTGAAATTTATGAACTTTGAAAAGCAATACTGAGTAGAGCAAGTGGAACAACAGAGGATGATTTCACTAGGGCTACATATGTATGTATCTTTAAGTCACTAATTCAGTTGTTTTAGGGTATTTGAGACAGTGTCACCAGAATATGAAGTAATATATTGGTGATATAAAAAGAAAGATGAGAGTTTGAATTCTTCACATTAGTTATTCTTTTTCTCCAGCAAAATATCTGGAATAGGCTGTATAGTGCATGAAATGTAGTAGCCCCTCTCTCTCTCTCCATTATCTGACCTTCAGAGAACACCAGCAGCTGATCTATGGCTCTTCAGATATTTCTGGTTAGTGACACTTCTCTATCTGATAGGACAAGAACTAGACAGGCATATTGCCTTTTGATGTATCCATGTTGTAAAAGGATAACACTTTGTAATATTCTACTAACTTTTATCCTAATAGGTACAATATAAACATTTTTCCTTTTGTTTTCAAAGGAGTTTGGACTTGAACAGTACTCAGTCAGTCAAATACTTTGGTGGAGTAAAAGCCGGTCCTGTTTAGGGAGTGAAAGACAGCCTCTTTGCATTATCTATGTACACACTGAAATAAATGAGTGAGACAAAACTACTTGGTGGGTCACTTGCCCCTCAGCCAGCACAGTTCTTGAAAAAGGTGCAGGTGAAAAATGCATTTTTGTTCTGCATAAGAAATCTTCTATAGAGGTAAAGACAGCACAGTTAAAGCAATGCATCTAGCCATTTTCAGTATTTTTATTTTTAAAATACAAATACGAAGCAGAACATAAGAAAAAGTTCAGGTTAAGCCATGGAGCCTACAACAGTAGGTCTAACAATAAATGACTATGCACTTTGAAACTTGCAACTTACATGTTGTATGGTACGCTTTCCAAACAGGACTAGACATTGTAAATTAATTTATAATTCTGTAATTCAGCTGAAATTATTATCACGGGTATATATGTTATCGTATCTGTTACTTTTTAAGTTGCTAAAAATACCTTGATTTTGTGGAATATTTTGTTTTCTGTGAATATAGAAAACTTTGCTTTTAACAAACAGGTATGCAGGTTTTTTCACAACATCCCATAATGGTGCTAGGGATTAACTATTGTAATCACACTGTAATTGACAGCAGCAAAATATGATCTGGAAATAAGCTATTTCATATGAGCAGCTCCTGATGAAACCAGCCACAAGCACTCAAGCATTAGCTGAATATTTTTCATTTAACAGAGAGGATTTCAGATCATTAGATATTTGATTGCCACATGAAATTTCCACTTTAAAGTGGAAGGCCTTTCTGTATTGCCTATTTGAATTGCCCCAATTTCTATTATCTTTTTGCTCTTGGGCCAGGTAATGACAATGCCAGTAAAGCTCTATTTTGATTGCCAGTGCCAGTGCTTCCTGACTGCCTACCTGACACCGAGTGCTGCTATGAAAAAAGCACTGAAATGTGCAGATTTCAGATGTCTTTGGCAGCTCTAATACATGCTGAGGAAAATTCTTGATGAGTTCAAGGCCATGCTGAGGCAAACTACCTCCAGTTGCTATTCTGATGGCCTTGAAGTACTAATTTCTTCTCAGCAGAAGGGTGTGCCTTTAAAGACAAAGAAATTAGCTCAGACTTCTGTTCTAAATATAAAATTGTAAAAGTATGCACAAGCTAAAATAAGGCAAAAATTATTTTTGGTCAAAATAATGTGAGAGGCATAAGAGTAAAAAATGATTTAACAAAATTGATATAATTAATTACTGAGTGCAGCTGTTTATAATAATATCTGCTTGTGACTTTTTGCCTTATTTAAACATCTAAGGTAATGAGTAGCAACTGATACCTTTTGGTGCTAACCTTTGTGTTCTGGTGCTGAAGTTACACATTATTTTTGTGGAAATATTACCATATACACTCCAGTGTTTGTGAGATCGTTTTCAGCTAAGCATATAACTTAACACTACGTCAGATTTGCTTTCAAAGTTTCTTTTTATGGTCGTTTCAGGCTGTAATGAGTTTTATGTGCATCAGAGAGGAAAATGTATTCCAGTTCCAAACCAAAACAAACAGCACCCTCCCCTCATCACAACAGGCAAGTGCCTGTAGAACAAATTATGGGGAGAGTAGGACTCTGAGAGTCATGACTTCAGATTGATGCTGAGCGAGTTTTAGTGATTCCAGATCATCTGTCTGAAAAATAAAGGACTTCAGAAAATCTGGGCTTTACCTTGTACACTTATCCTTGGGATCTATTCTTTGAGATCAGTGTTTCCCTCTGAATTTGAGGTGAGTTTGATCAAGTCTCAGTGAAAACCAGAGATTGGAGATTTAAATTAACCTCCACAGGAATGAAAAGTTGGATTCCATGAGAGCTTTGTGAACAGCAAAATTAGACTTCATATGCCATCCCCTATTAACACAGGGAGATACCGTGGGGCTCTGAAAGAGGAAACTTCCCAGAGCAAAAGTACTGTGATTGCACAGAAAGAAATATATCTGTGTCTACAGCCTTATCTATATCTGTAGGTAGGTGGATAGGTAGATAGATAGATGTATTTAAATATTCTCTCCAAGCATCAGATTGCAAGCATGGATGCCCTCTTGTGGTTGAGAACCTACTCATTACATAGGAATCCAAGAGGTTTTAGGACTTTTTTGAAAACAAATGCAAATCTAAAGTTTTGATTTTAGAGACACATGACTTTGTCTGTTTCCTTTGAGAAAACAGGTACAGTGCACAACTCTTCCGTTTCTTAGTTTTACATGATTTCTAAGTACAGAACTTAATTACAGTTGTATTAGCTGGTGGCTGCCTAACATACAAAGTTTTATGAGTATGAGGTAAAACAGAGTTATTCAGATGTCAGAAGAATTTTTAGAAGTGTTAAGTCAGATATAGTTCTTACAAACCAGGGTGTAGGAAGCCTCATTACTAAATTATGATAAAATTTATAATAAAATTTTAAAGGCCCAAATTACTGTTGTAATCTGCCCATTATTGCTAAGTTTTCAAGACAAAACTCTTGCTTTCCTGTGAGATGAGATGATCTTGGAATCCAAGCACCCAAAGTTGTTGTGGTGCTTTTTAAAACCTCAGAACTGAAAATTTGTATGCTCTAGTTCTCAGATCATACATAATTGGTCTGATGGTCTCAAAGTGCACATACCTTCTTGTTTAAATTTGCAAGAATGTTGAAATTCTGTCAATAGAAGCCTGAAATAGCAATAGCCTTCTCAAACTACTTTCTTTCAATAGAAAGTAATTGAAAAAAATCAAGAAAAAATAGCAATTACCCATCTGATTAATTCAACAGATGGCCAATTCTGGTTAATTCAAGAAATTATAAATAAAATTGATTACTATTGGTAATTTCAATTCTTTCTTTCTGCTTAACCTTCATTTACCAGCTTTCCCTCAGGGTATAGTTCTTTTCTGTTAAGAAAGAATTACAAGGCAATGCATTTTTAAATTCACACAAGTCAGTGGAACAGATAGAAAGTTTTTATTGTTATCCACATTCTGCAGAGTTCTTCTGAGTGTGATCTGTGAGAAATCCAAACCGAAATGGTTGCAATTCATTAACTCCTTTTCTTCCCTTAAAAGACAAAATTCAGAATGGAAGAAGATTTTGGCATGTTATCATTGGGTAATCAGATTGCAAATTCTTTAAAATCCCTCATACTGAAAATGCATATAAATTATACTTAGGGTTGTTTTGGCCAGCAGAAAAGAGGGGGACTATCTCTCAGGTTATATGTTTAGCTCACAACAGCAATTGTCATTCAAATCACTGGTTGTTCATCATGCTGCTAACTCACTACAGCTTCAATAGACCATCCTGTAAGTCAGGAAGTATCTTAGATGTGACATTTAAGGTAATAAAATTCTTCCTTAAGAGTGAATGGTAATATTGGAATCAATAGCTCTTTGGAGTTAAACAGCTTTGTTTCATGTAGGGCGCTCTAATATAATTGAAATGGTGCTTAAAGGCAGGGTTCATTTAAGAAGCCAACCATCTACAGGTGCTTTTTTTCCATATGCAATAAGAAAATATTTTTCTGAGGTTTAAAGATACTGGGGATTGGAAAATAAGTATATTTCTATGCTTTTTTGTCTGAACCCATGTAAAAAAAATGTTCAGTGTTTATGGAGTGAAATGCTCTTTTCCCCCTCTCATTATATATTTTCATTTTTCTTGTTTCGATTTCTTTATAATTTTGTGGGTGGGGTCATATCTGGTTTTTCAGAGAAAGGTTGTTTTCTAACACGTGTTGCAGTGAACTTGCTAATGTATCATTTCTTTTGTGTTGTCATATGACACTATATATATGTTATACCTGAGATATAAATTTGTATCCCTGTTTCAACTTCTAATGCTATGAAACTGTACATCATTTTGATCTATTTTGTAACATCTATGCATTTAAATAAATAAGTAAAATTATCACTATTTACAGTTGATGGTCTTTTGAGACATCTTTTGTTGCTTCTTTTTTCAATTTGTACCCTGAAGAAGACAAGCTTTCAGGGAGACAGTAAAGGAGAGATCTAAACTGAATTTTAATTCCGTTTGAATATATTTATATAAGTGCATAATTCTTTACACCTGAGCTCCATTATGTACTTGGAATCCGTCTTGATGTATCCACCTCTATGGATAGGAGCCTGTCTTTTTGTGTTGAGAGATGGAACACTTCATCAGAATTAGTGTTCTTCAGGGTATGTTTTCTTTTGTGCCTCTGGCCAAGAAGAAAAATCTGATCTGTGACCAAAGGAGATCTCCACAGAAAATCACAGAGAAATGATGGTCAACTGGCCAGGTTTTTTTCCATGGAAGGAACCATGCTACAGTCAGAAAAAGAGTGGGTCTTTGTTCCTGAATATTCTTCCTCCCAAGGTTATACCAAAGTTGTAAAAGCTACAGTTGCAAGCAAAACCCAGAAATTTTTAAAAGAAAAAGGAATCTATGTCATGAGGACAAGGGAGAACAGAGGGAGGAAGAAAAGGCATTTTTAAAATGCTAAAACTTAACATCACAAAAGCTGTTGAAACTCAGGGTCTAAATCCTGGGTTCTCTTTGGTTCATCCATCACAAGCTGGACACAAAAAATCTACTTTTCTTAAAATTCAGCATGACACTGAGTTATTTTATGTATCATTTAGACACTCAGCTAGGAGGACACAATCTTACAGAATATAGGAAAGAATAGAAAGAAGAATATTCTGAAAGAATAGATTCTTTCAGAATACCACCATGCATTTTCCCTAGTATACTATTTTTTTGTGTAATGATATGGTATGGTTTTCATCACACCTGTTTCTGATGTAGAAAATTAAAGAAATTTGGGATTAATATTATGGACAATTGAATAAATGCAGCACAAGCTGTTGGCAGTCTCTGGGCAATTGTAACTATGTCAAGTGTCAGTATCTGAGCAACAATATTCAGCATTGTTGCTAGTCTCTCCCTCATCTGAGTCCAGTATTGTTTGGACCATGACAAAAAGAATGTGATTTTGCCCAATGTCTTATTTCTCAACACACTGTTTCTTTTCCCCTCTTTCTATCTTGCTTCTCTCCCATCTTTCTCATGATCTACAAATTGGTCTGCAGTTTTTGGAAAGACAATGCTAAGATGCCTCAATCCTCTACAGTATTTTTCATTTTCTCTGTGTTGTCCTTTTACCTGGATCTGAGAATGAAACAGAACTGATAATTGAAGATTTCCACTTAGTGCCATGTCTCCGTCTTTCAGTTTTCTAATCATGATTTCCATCTGGCCTTCACACCTTGATTTTTCTCCAACAGGAACCAGAACATGGAGAAGCTGATATGTATGTAGCTCTTGCACCAATATGGAGAATAGATTTAGATGAAGTGTGGGAGTTTGAAAGCAGTTGTGGAAGCCACAGTTCAGATGTAATGAGGTGCTCTAAGCTGTGATTACAAGCAGGAAAAATGACATCACTCATGTCAGGAGGCTTCAAGTCCACATTTTTTTGTGGTGCCATGGTTTGGGATACCTTCATGTCATTGCACAATGGTTATGGCCAGGCTGAGAACCTCATGTAAACTAGGAGATTGTGTTTATTTTTTTGAGAAAGTGTCTACCATGCCAACAGAGTATTAATTACCCAGCCACATATATCTACAGATAGTCAGTGTGGCATCATAGCCATTTACAACCTAGGAGAGAGGCAGACAACTTCCTTCTCGTGCAATCATGCAGTGCCTGAGAGCACAGTTAAAACAAGTTTTGCCTTAATCTCTAATTCTCCAAATCCCCAGTGATTTTGACATCAGAGATGTTAATTTTTTTTTATAATTTGGTGCTTTTTTTCCTGTTAGTTTCTTTTTCTTTCATATTAGTAATTAGAAAATTATTTCTTCATCCAGATGAGTTTTTCCTGTGTCTTTAACATATTGCCTTGTGTTTTACTGGGGGACCATTGTAATAGTTGCATTCCTTACATATACGACAGGCCTTTATAGAAACATCATGAAAACATGTAATGGAAAACAACATAAAGAGTTCTTAACAGATAATAGCAATTGAGAGTGTGTTTTCTCAACTTGGCAGTGCTTATAGCTTTTTTTATTTTCTGTGGGATTTCATCCTGAGCTCTAACTCCATCATTTTGAATCCTCTTTTCATTTGAGGCAGGACAGGTTTATTTGATTTTGTCTGTGAAATCTAGCACTGGAATTGCTCCACTGCACTTTTTTGTCAAAAATTTTGAAAGTATGTCTGTAAGCCCAAAGCTCTCTGAGGTTTTGGTCAATTTACAGTCCATACATCTGCAGCTACAGCCTTGGAGTGCTGTTTTACAGTATTTTGTAGACATTGGCAACACTAAGGTGATGGTATTTTCAGCCAACAAGGAGCTTGAATAATGATGGGAGATTTTTTCACCCAGGTAACATCCAAAGTCTCCTCTTTAACTGAATGCATTGAAATTCACTTTCATTAGCAGCCATGGCAGCTGAGCCTATACTTGATCATACTGTTGTACTAGAACATTGAACAGAACACAGAGAGGTATGTGCTAATATATATGTAGAAGGTTAATAAATAATTTGCATAATTTAAGTAACATTCCGTGCTCTGTAAATTTTACTATCTCTATGTCTGTTTAGGCACTGTCAGACCCTTGGCTGCCTGCTTTAAGTTGGATTTTATTTTGGCCCCATTTTTTCTGCATCATTCTTCCAAGAGTCTGTGTATTTCCTCCTTTTTTGCAGGGTCAGATGTGTTGATAAATTTTTCATACTTACTGTGATCTACCTGCAGATCTTGCCATGTAAACTTCTCCCCATGTTTGCTATTTTCATTACACGGTAGTGTTTTTTTTACTTTTTATAGCTTTACTCAAAATCTCCATCTTTTCCCATAGCTGCATGATCTTGTAGTCATTCTCATCTCATTCTCCTCCCAGTAGAAAGTGTACTGTTTAGTGTGCTGTATAGCACCAACATTTTCTATTTTCCAATGAAAAACATGTGCCAAACATAACTGAGATGGCAGTCTGCAAAAAAACAGTGTCTTCCTATGGGTGTGTTGAATGTGCACAGACATGTGGGGTTTTTTCCTATGGGCAATGCCAGAATCCTGCTGATATATCAGACATGGAAAAATGTTTATCATTAGCCATCTCCTGAAGGATTTTTCCCCTCACAGGTAGTGGAAAATATTCCTCTTCTGCATATCTGTTTGATTATTTTGGGTATGTCCAAAAGCAAAAATAAGCACAGTGGTTTTAAGTGAGTGTATCTGTTTCATCCATTATTCTAACACCAGTGTAGTCACCTGGAGCTCTATACCAAAATCTAATGCCTGGCTACAGTATAGATAAGTGAGCTGAGGGGAAGAAGTGCTCAAAAAGTGGCTCAGAAACAGGAGATGTCTTTGGCAGTCATAGAATACTTTTATTTCCTTGCTAAACAAGTCTACATGGGCCCCACAGCTGGATTTCATGATGACATTGTGACATTTCCATCTCCAGTGTCTGTCTCACAGCCTTCCATAAGCCCTGTCATGAAACCATCACACCGAAGTAGCCTTGTTGTTTGTATGACAAAGCTGCAGCCAAAGGGCTAAATGTAATTCCTATGGCAACTCAGGAGTAATAGGTGGGAAGAATCTGTTTTGTTGCTGGGACAGCCTGACTGGAGAATGCATAGCAGTGAAAGATCTTCCCCTCTTTGAAAGTGTCAAATTCCTTACCTGCTTAGATTCTTTTTTTTCTAAAGCATTTATGTTCTTCGTAAGACCAATGGGGTGACAAAATTCTAATGAAAAATAAAAAAATACACTTTTTACTCAGCTTTTATTAAAGTTTCTATAATTGTCATCATTTAGTCACCCAGGCATGTAATCCTCTACTCTTTTGAGGGAATAAACTCAACCTGAATTGTATCCATTCATCTTCTTGTATCTCCTCTGAGAAAAATGTGAGGAATGTTTCAGGAAAAATGGAGCCTAAATTTTTAAAATTATCTTTCCTTCTATTTTTATTCATTTATTATCTTTCCATGACAAAAAATGTTTTAACTGTGGTCTGCAGTCATTGATATATGCATAAGTTTTCAACTTAGTTAGCTCTTTTCAGCTTTTTATTCCTCCAAGGTATTTTAATTTCTTTTTATCTTTATGCCACTCTCTTCTTCAGGTGTTTTCCAGAGGTTTATGGTGGCCAATATGGGGTTTGTGGCAGATAATTCCCCACTCTCAGAACTGGGTTACGAATTTGCCCTCAAACATCATCTCTGCTTTCCGTCATCTTTACAGCTTGTTACTCATGTTCTGTGGATGATGATATTATTGAATCTTGCTGATATTATTGCATAACTTTCTCCCTGTTGCTTGCAGGAGATCATGTTATGTGATTTTTTTTTTCTTTTTCTCTAAACTAGTATCTTTGTATCTATGGATGCTAATGACTTTTTCACAGAGGCTCATGTAGTGATACCTTCTAAGGAACTCTCCTCTGAAATAATGCCATTTAGGTGCATGTACTGCTAAACAGATATATAGCTATGGACTCAAACAGCGATCTTTTGAAGTCAATAGCCACAGGATAGGCAAGGTTGGAAGGGACCACAGTGGGTCATCTGGTCTGACCTCCCTGCTCTAGCACATCATCCTAGAGCACATTGCACAGGATTGTGTCCAGATGGTTCTCGAATATCTCTGGTGATGGAGTCTCCACAACTATCCAGGAAAGTGGAGATCTGTTGTGCATAACAATGACTTGGGAAGACAAACACCATCTCTTCAAACACCTGCCCTTCCTCCTCCTTCCCCAGTTACAAATGTACAGCATTACACCAAACAGTGTAGAATATCCCTTTGGTCAGTTATGATCAGCTGTCCCAGCTGCATTCTCTTCCAACTCCTGTGAACTCCCAGCTGCTCGCTGGAAGGGTGGGATGAGAAGCAGAGAAGGCCTTGATGCTGTGTAATCACTGATCAACAACAATAAAAACAACCATATATTATCGACATTGTTTCCAGCACAAATCCAAAACATAGCCCCATACCAGTTACTATGAAGAAATTAACTCTATTCCAGCCAAAAGCAGCACACAAACCATTTTAAGAAGTATTGCTTTCCCTCAGCAAGTGAAGGAATTTTAAAAATACCTGCAAGTTTTATCCTCTTCTCCAAACGGTGCATGAGCATATAACAGAGAGAACAGGGTTGCAAAAAGGGGAAAATCCACGAGAAGGAGTAAAATCCCAGATGAATGAAACTAGGTGAATGGAAAAGATAATTTTAACTCAGAGTCTTTGAAAATTTCTACTTTAGCATATGCTGGTTTTGTGCATTGAAGATGTTATAATGTGGAACTCACTTTAAGTGTAAATACTTTTATTTTTGACAGCTGCATTTACACAAGAAACAGAACCAATAAAAGTCCTTAAACTGAAAAGGATGATATAAATAAAATATCTGATTTGGGTAAAAAATTAACTTCTGTAAGGGCCCTTATTTTCCAAAGGTAAACAATGCTGTTTATTTACTGCAAACCCAGTGACATTAGAAATTAGTTTCTACTCTAAATTCTTACAATTGCATTGTATTTATTCAACAAATTTTCTCCAATTACATTTTAACTATGACTTTAAAATATTTTCATCTACTTTAAGTAGTATTATGATAGGTCCTTTTCAATGTTAAAACAGTCTTTGGAGTCTGCCAATCAGAAAATACTAGCTCTTAAAACTTTAGTACATGTTTAGCTCTCTATTTTCGTATAAATTATGTGCTTTCAAAACAGTATGTATTCAATTAGTTTTAAGTAGTAGTTCAGAATGCTGCTTATATTATATATATTTTCAAAATTTCTCACCAATTTATTAATAATATTTTAATACTTCCTCACAAACAGTGAGAGGTACTGAAACAATACTCCATGCACCATGTGGTACAACAGCTGGGTAAAAAAGGCCAAATTCCAGAAATTCACTTGTTTATTTAAAGAGCTACTTAGACAGAATATAAGTATCTACATCTAAGGAAGTGATTAATAATTCTTTCTTTCTACCAATAATGTCATAATATAGATGACATTACATAGAAGCAGAGCACATTCAGCTATTTTCAGTGGTAAAAGGAAAACTGAATTTTGACATCCCAAGTATTGAGGTCTAGAGCCTTCTTCCTGGGAAGAAACAGAGAGCTCAGAAGAGGTACAGAGCATGGATTTTGTTCCTTTTTCTGTCTAGGAAGAAAAGTGGCTAACATTTTGGCAACAAGTGCTGCTTTTATAAATGTTTAGGTTTTTTACATAGTGTCTATTATTTTTTAGATAACCCATGCAAGAAGTAGGAGCCTCAGAGTTACTTTTATCCTTGTCAAGAGGGGTTTCAAGCCCTTTCACTTTCAGCAGACTCCCAAATAAAGCTTTGTGTAAGTGCAGAACAGCATTGTCAAAAAGATCCATTGGCAAGGATTTACTGCTGCACAGTCAGGTGTATAAGAGTCATATAAGAGGCTCAAGGGGAAAAAAAGTGATGGTTTGGACACCTAAATAGAAGAGTTACAAATCTCAGCCCCTGCTCTCAGGACTGTGGCTGCTGTAGACAGTGATTTTGGCATGCAAAAAGTCTAACACTATGCAATGGAAAATGTCCAAGAATATGCATTTATTTTGAAAGATAGAATGGAAAATGCATCATTTTAAGGAACACAGACCAGAATCCACCACCTGCTATGGAATAGCATATGCCTTACCGGAGGGTAGGGGTATCACTTCATCTCTAAGCTTTGCATAGGCTGGGCAAGTCCCCAGAATGTCTAGGTAGAAGCCAACTCTGAAGTATGTGTTATTTCATGCAGAAAAATTATTTCATGCAGAAAAAATTCAAAAAAGGAAGTAGACATAAATCCAAATGATCTTTAAATATTATGGATGTGCTCTCTTGGATGTTTTCTAAATTTAAAGTGAAGATGAACCTCATCTGATAAACATGGATCTTACCCTACAGATAGGGTGGGGNGTCACAGAAGGACAAGTTTTGCTACTTTTTTTTTCCAGCTGTGTAGTTGAAAGGGTTACTGACTTTATGTAGTGGGATTAATGGCAAAGTAAGATAATACAATGGTAAAGTCATGGTAGAAAAACAAAGACTATGGTATTTATCTATGCATGTAAAAGTATATTCAGATCTGCATTTATTCCTAAGCTTTCACATTCCTCATCCATGAAAAGTTTGGCAAACCTTAACATTACTATAAAGAGTATGTATTAATCCATAGAATTTACATCATAACTTTTTTTCCCTGCACCTTAGCCAAGCTTCACCATGTGTGTGCATTAGAAACCCTTGACAAAAGCCAGCTGAGGGCTGAAATGTTGGAATTTGTCCTCTTCACCCTTATGAATAAATCTTTCTTTAAAAACAAGGAAAAAATCCTCTTGGCTTGAAATATCTCAGCATGCTGACTGTGCACAAACCAAGGCTGGAATAATTGTGCATTACTGTGATTTGTTTTTGTATTGCCTCCTTGTCATGTTTTAAAAAAAGAACACAAGAATTATAATTTCTTATTGCTGTGCACCAGGTGCTTGCCAGATAGCTAAGGAGGGCCAGCTGTTAGGTTTCAGGAGATGCCAGTGGAAGGATTGATAAACTTTTTTAAACCAATGCATTCAGAAACCTGTAATATTCCATCAAGCAGTACAGCATATTCTTGCCCTGAGAAGGAGCGCTAGCAAAGCACTGAATCCAACTTTAGCTGTCTTTTTAGAAAGGAGAAGGAAGGAAAAGAAAGGCAGCAAAATGTGCATTATGTGATGAGCTAATTCTTTGTGGGCCACCAGTGAGTGTTCTGCAACTGCACTTTGAGAACCATTTCTGTAAATGATGTCAAATGAAAGCATGGTCTGATAAACTCAAAGAAAATAGTTCTGTCTGTGTCTACCTACCCATATGCTGTACAATGAAAGTACTAAGGCTTGTTCCACTGCTACTCTTGACACCTAGGTTTTTGAAATGTGCAGATACCTGGGAGTTTATAGAATTTATAGAAAGAGTTTATAGTTAAAAGAATGTGCCATCAGAAAATCTATGTGCAAGTGCTATCAGTGTTGTTCTTAAAACAACTATTGCAACATGATGGTTTTGGTTTTCCTGCAGTTAAAAGACAAATTCTCATTATTTGCCACTTGATTTATAGCACCAGCTGAGTTTTCCTCTGTGTGTGCAGATGCTTTAATAACCAGAGGTGTTCTTTCTTGTTCTATCCCATCCTTTAAATTAAATGGCTTTCAATTAAGCTCAACTCCATAGATCTGATCTGGCACTATCCCAGGCAGCAAAGTTTGCCAGTGACTCCAATAAAAGTCAGTTCAGCTCTGCCCAACTGTGTGTGTGGTGAGAGAAGCACTGCAGATTTCTCCCTTCCCTGTCAAGTCATGCCACCATGGCTGTGGTCTGTGAAAGCTGGTAAGAAGACAGAACATACATGGAGAAGGCCAAAATTTCATTACCGAAACACTAATGATATCTGAGGAGGTCTAGAGCAAGACTACCATCTTGCTTCTCTGTAGTCACAAAGTACCTTTTTCACAGTCTCTTACACTTTGACTCTTCTTCCCTGCTCTCATTCCATTGCTCTGTGCTTATGGTAAGCAAACACTTATCCCAACCCATAGTCACTCCTTTTTGTCCCTCCCATATCAGAAGCAATGGGCAAAGGGGAATGGCTGATTTGGAGTTTAAGTTCCTGCTGGTATTAAAACCAGCACAGACCTGACATTGTGAAGAAGATGAAAAATTTACCAGTTTATCTCCAACAGCAGAAATAACAGCTGGCCACCAGAATTAATCATTCGGCATATATATAGTTTTTGAAAAATATATTTTACAAAAAGTCAGGGAGTCTATACTTTGAGGAAACAATTGTGTTTAGGGGTAATGAAGAAAGAAACAGTTGCTCTCAACTGTGTGAGACAGAGGGAAAGGCATGCTAGAAGAGATGGCATCCAAACCCAATTCTCTGTCATGTGCTCTCACTCTTCACTGATAGTCATAACCATGGGATGGTAAATTTGTTTGGCTTAAAAAATAAATTCTGTATCAGTCATTTCACTTTGAATTAGGATGAAAGCTGACTGTAGGTACAATGAATGACATAATGGCAGTATTAGCAGCTGAAATAGTTTGCAAAGAAGCATGTTCATCAAGAAAGTGTCAGAAAAAACCCTAGGTGAAATACAGTTGTATAAGTAACTTACATAGATAAAGAGGTAAGAGATGACTGTTCCTAGCATCTGGCTGGTCTAATTCTTGACATGGTCCACTGAAAATTAAACAGACAAAGCTCTAGCAAATAACATTCAGATCAGATTTTTTTATAACTGGTTTCCTGCTCCTTCACCAAGATAGAAATGTCTTTTTGCGTTATGCATCTTTTGAGAAGAGAAACTACCTCACTTAGTAGAAGGAATCTTATTTTGTATCAGTTCTGAGACTGCACATGTGCATGCTCAGATATGTTTCAAAAACTCGCCTGCCATTCCTTCAGCAAGTAGCTTCCCTTTACATTTCAGAAGCTTAAAATCTGCATACATCTGAACTGTGCTCCAGAACCCTATACATAATCTAAAAAGGGGAAAGATTCTACTGATTTTTAGGGGGTTGTCTCATTTAGTCCCTGAACCAGAAGGTGATTTTAAAGGCAAAATAAATGATATAAATCTGACTGGATATAGGGTTTAGAATTTGAGGAAGGAAAAAAAAAATATGGTTTGGGAACTGTATGTGCATAGATAAAATTGCTGATAGATTTTGCATAAAAAATGAATCTGGTAGATCAATACGAGTAGGGAGAAGTAAGAAGTAAGGATATGACTGCAGGAGCTGATCAACAAAGCAGGATGAGAATGAAGCACACATATAGCAGAAAGCCAAGAGAAGGCAGAAATCAGAGAAAGTGAGAGAAGGAGGAATTTCAGAAAAAGTAAAAGGCAGAATAAACACAAAGATGATAGAAACATGCATATTATATTTAACTGGAGTGACAGTTAAAAGAAACCTCTAACTTACATTATCTGCTGGCAAAGATAAACCATTTTTGGTAAAATCATTTTTAATCCCTGTAACTTGTAATTCTATGGCCCACTTTTGCATACCAAAATAAACTTTCTCCCACATTCTATATCACTCTGTCATTATGACTGTTATTTCAACTTTTCCTTTTGAAAAACATTCAGCCCTCTAATAGCCAGTCAGGGAGAGAAGATTTATTTTATCCTTTTTTTAAAAAAAAAAAAAAAAAAAAAAAGTGGTCATAGAAGCCAAACTGAAGAAAAGTGCAGCAGAGTAGTTCCAACACACAACACTTTTTCCAACTGCAGTGAAGGTACAAGACAAGCTGGTCACATGAAGCACATGACAGTACTGAACAAAAGAAAAAAGTTATATAATGTTTAGATTGGTCCTGCCTTGGCTGGGAGAGAATTCTAACTTTTACTCTTTATGCCTCTTCTAAGAATGAGAAAACATCTAAGGGTAAAAAAGCAGACAAAGTAAGACTGCAATGTATACCCATTCCCCCAAGGGCAAAGGACAAGGTAGGGCTTCTGCTTCCTTCAACATGCATGCTCAACAACATGTATTGCTGCTTAATTTTATCTTTAAGACATCTCACCTTTTTCCCAGGCAGTTGACTTGCTTGCTTCCCCTAAAACCAGCTCCTGTTACAGGCAGTGTAGGGGAATTTTGGCATTCTCATTTCACATTTTTCTCATCTTACACCACTTTTATACCACTAAGTATTACTCTGTTCCTTTCAGGACAAAGGTCCCTGGTTTCCACACCTGTTGGAGAAGAAAATGAGCAAATCCAGATATTTTGTCTACCTCTCTGCTTGCTGATCTTTTTGCTGCAGAATTCAGTGTCAGCACATATTTCTGGGGTCTGAGGATATTCAGCATCTTGGTCAAGCCTCATACACCCATTTTCTCTGCTACAGGAGGCATTTGTCATTCATTTCTACAGCTGGAACATTGCCTCTAGTACTCATGGCGTCCTGCCCCTGGTCCTGACTGACTCTGTCCTGCCTCACAGGCATGGAGAATGCCTCTTTGTCCTTACTCATTATTGAAAAATTAAATATCTTAATATAACAAAACCCACTATTTTTTTTTCTAGTCTGGGATATCTTGCTCATCCCAGTATTTCTCATTATCTTCTTACATTTTATATTTCTCACCTGTTTATCAGTACTGGAGTGGGCTTTGTCAATGTCCTTGGTAGGACAAAGAGACCGTTTATGGCCAACCTTCAGAAACTGACAATGACAAATAGAAATGAGTTCCAGCTTTTATTCAACATTTTATATGAATTACATCAATTTGCAGTCAAAGGAGTTTTATTGAGGAGATGATCAATTCATTCTCTCAAGCAGTATTTCAATGAATCAATGAATCCTTATTTTAGAAAACGAAACATAGGTCAAAGTTGAACTTACAAATGTTTACACTACCAAAGAAGGTTTACAGGGAAAGAGGAAATTTCATGATCCTCCAGTTTCACCATGTGATGTTCCTGTGCTTTGTTTGAAGCAGAGGGGAGAAGCTAACAGCTTTACCATCAATATTACGGTGACATCCAGACACGGTCTGCTGCATATAAGCTTCCCTCCACTGTCTGCCTTCATGTATAGAAAAGGGAAAGCAGTAAGATCCATTTTATGTAGACAGAAGGAGGTATATTCACAATAGGGAGAGTTAGTCCCTGTAAACCACTGTAATCTGAATTCAGTCAATTAATTAAAAAAAACAGAATCAAATTTTTAGGGAACTATAGAAATGAGAAGGAGAGAGCCATAATGTTGGAGAAATGGACATGGACACATTTGGAAAAAGTGTCATTAAAATCTGTATGACATACATTTATATCTTTTTTTATATAGAGATGCTGCTTCTAAACAAAAGAGTTATTTATTAGACAGCTTCAACTTGAGAGGTTTTTCCGTTTATTTTTGTGTATTCTGGCCAGTTTCTCATGCTGTATTACTAACATAAGTCCATCTGAGAGATCTTTAATGCTACATCTTTAGTGAACAGTGTTTCTCACATCCATGTTAGTTAAAAATGTGAAGAAAATAATCCCAAAGTATCTAAACTAAGGTTTCACCACAGTCTTCTTGTTCTCAAATTAATGAGGGATGAGTATCTCGAAGATCATGTGGAAATCAGTATGACTAAACAAAGGTAATTTCACCACCCACTCTTCTTCCTTAAAACAAAGTGTTCTAGACAACTGTGTGTAAACACAGTATTACAGCTGTCATCATATCAAGTCAGACAATATATGAATTATCTTTTCAGAAGCTGTATTAGCCAAGATATATATTATATGTTTTTTTATTGCCACATAATTGAGCCATATTTGTTTTGGACTAACAAAAGGCTGAGATTATGCAATGTATTTTACTTTGTTCTACTCCTGCAGTATTAATGATTATCTTCCAACTATGTCATTATAGTTTTGCAATTTTCAAATTTCACTAGTTTAAATTTCCTCTCATTATTTATTAACATATCTTATAATCAAGTATTTCAAAATCCTATAAAACGGCAGACTGTAAAACTCCTAATACTTATTCTGTAAGAACAATACCATTTTTAATGAAATAAAACCAGAATTTCTGTTAACATGGAAGAAGAGTAAAGAGTTATGAGAGTAGTTTTAGCAGTCTGGTTTGAAATTCCCTGCCAACACCTTACAGGAACAATTCGTTCCTAGGTCATCCTAGAGCACATGGCACAGGATTGGTATCCAGATGGTCCTTGGATATCTCCAGTGTGGGAGACTCTACCACCTCTCTGGGCAATCTGTTCTAATGCCCAGTCACCTGCACAGTAAAGAAGTTCTTCCTCACATTCAGGTGGAACTTTCTGTGCATCAGTTTCTGCTCATTACCTCTTCTCCTATTGCTTGAGAGCACTGAGCAGAGCCTGGCTCCATCCTCCTGACACCCTTCTCTTCAGATACTGACAGACGTTGATGGGGTCCTATCTCAGTTGTCTCGAGGCTGAACAGGCCCAACCCTTTCAGCCCTTCCTTATAAGAGAGATGCCCCAGTTCCCCAGTCATCTTTGTCACTCTTTGCTGAACCCACTCCAGGAGCTCTATGTCTCTCTTGTCCTGTGGAGCCCAGAACTGGACACATCACTCCAGATGTGGCTTCACCAGGGCTAAGTAGAGGGGCAGGATCACCTCCTTTGACCGGCTGGCAATGCTCTTCCTAATGCTCCCAAGAATACTATTGTCCTTCTTGGCCACAAGGACACACTGCTAGGTCATGGACAGGTTATTGTGCACTAGGACTCTTGGTCCCTCTGTGCACAGCTGCTTCCCAGCAGATCAGCCTCACTGGAGGCACTGGTGTGTACCCTCACCCCCTCAGGGGCAGGACCCTGCATTTGTCTCTGTTGAATTTGTGACAGTACTTCTCTGCCATCTCTCCAATCTGTCAAGGTCCTTCTACCCTGAAGAAGAGAAAACGGCCACACCCTGTTAGCATGTGGGAACTCTTGCTCTCCCTGCCTGCCCTGCAGCTGTAACACTGCCAGCTGACAGGCTTTCACCTGACAAGCGCCATGGGTGAGTGAAAAGACAAAGCTGTGCTATTCTCAAAGAGGGCAGTGTGGCCTTCTTGAAGCAGCAGGACCTTGACTCCTACTCCCTTCTGCAGCACGGAAGGACAGTGAGGTTAGCAGTGAGGAAGTAGGAGGAGTGTAACAGAATGTAATGGTGGCTGCTGCCTACTACTGGACCTATCCATGTGGCACCATGGGATAGAATTTTCTGGTTGTTTCTCTTCTCTGTTCTCACATAATTTGGGAATTGCTGCTGGAATACTACACATACTTAGACTCTTGACCCTGTGCTGCCATTTACTGAGGACCCACTAGAATAGTTGTGCTGTATTGAGTATGGGCACTGCAGTGTTTTTAACGTCCTGCCTGATGAATTTATGGCCTTGATTTCAGTCAATTGAGAAGGTGCATGGAGAGTGTGAAACAGTTTGTGCTGGGTAAGGAACTGAAATGTCCATTGAGAAAAGAATCATAGAATCACTAAGGTTGGAAAAGACCTCTAAGATCATCAAATCCAACTGTTGTCCCAAAACCACCATGGTACTGCCAAGCCATGTCCCCCAGAAATGCTAACTTAAGAGGTAAGAAGCCCATCCTAGAACATTAAGGAACAGAAGAGCTTACTCAGGGTCCAAATTCCTTAAGGAGGCAGAGTAAATGAAATTCTTACTGATCACATTCCATCTGACTAATTATAGGACCTTTGTGAAAAAATGAAAGCAAGGATATTTCTTTCTTTGACATCAGTATTTTATGCTAAATTTTATCCTGAAAGTTTCCTTTCATGGTTGCTTGTTACATGAATGGCTTGTTGAGGCCACAAGGGATAGAATTAGGAAATCACTGTAGGAGCATCATAGGGACATTTTAGCATCAGCTCAGCTCTGTCAAGAGTTCATTGCACATGTGGATTTGTAGGGAAAATGTTCTGTACCAAAGCAGTTCCAGTGGAAGTCTGAAACTGCATGTTTTTGGTGTAGCTCGTAAAGTGCTCCATATTTTGAGGATCAAGCTGTAGGCAGAGAAAGCTTGGACCTGAGGCAATCTGAAGGAATAGTTTGAAAACCATGAGTAAGTTCAAAGCAAGTCTCCTACTGAGAAATGCAAAGAGATGTTTATTTTCAACAGAAAATAACAGTGGGTTTCAAAACAGTCTTGTATTTCCAACCGAGTTTTTTGTAGGGAAAAAAGTATGAAAATATTGGAATGAAGTGCCATCACAAGAATGTAGGGTGAAGTTAACAACTGCAAAGTTGTCATTATGAAAAATTCTAGGATTCAGTCTCTCTTGCCAAAACATACATAAATATATATAATGTATATAATGCTGTTAACGAGACACAAATGTCTATCACCAGTCAGTATAATTATGTCTGAGACCTATTATAAAAGTTAAATAGGTGTTAATTGAACACTTCCTTTTTTCCTTTCTTTCTTTTTTTTTTTTTTTTTAACTAGTCCTTCCCCTTATATCCAAGATCATTAGCTCCTTGGCAGTGGCCTTGTACCCTCACCACAAGACTGGAAGGAACTCCAGGCAGTCAAGATATGGAAAAGGCCCAGCAGTTCCACCATGTATCTTCATTTATAGTGCTGAATAGGAGACAGCTTTTTTTAATATTCCTCCAGCACCTCTGTTGGAGAACATAACATTAATCTGTAGCTGTTTCATTCCCTGGAGCTAGCAGAAGGACATCATAAACATGATGTTCCTAAAAATCGGAAAAAATTTCCATCAACTGAAAAAACGAAACCTTTTTGTAGGGACAGGAAACCATCAGTGATATTGAACCTTCCATGGCATTGAACTACTGTGTGTCTCATTATAGAGGCATTAGTGAAGAGTTTTATAGTCATGTTTTTGTGACTTAACAGGTAGAAAAGCAGAATTTAGCACAATTAATGGTCTTTTAAAATAGACAGTGACCATTCCTGAGGGAGAAAGACTTTTGATCTCAGATTTATATTACTAATTTCTTTCAGAAGATACTGGATGTATTTGATAGCAAATTCCTGGAACTTCTCAGGTATCATTCAAAACTTCTGAATGAATGTTTTTGTTATTTCCTCTGCTCACCCAGAAGCAAAGTATGGCCCAAACTATTTCAGTAGGAAAGTTTATGTTTCTATGTAAAAATAATTCTGCCTTTGCTCCTCCTGTGTCCATGTTTTAAAGAACTATTTTGTTACAGTATACACACATTAAACATATAGCCCTATGTATATAAGATATTAGTCCATGTTTTTAATGATTGATGTAGAGACTTTTGTTCAAAAACAAAATCCAAAATAAATTAATGCATTGACTATTTTTATAACGGTTCAAATCAGCAAAAATAGCCTTTTTAAACTCCATTAGGCAGAAAAAAATTATTATTACTGGAATAAATAACTTGACTCTAAATATAAACCAGAGGCAAAGTTATAAATTCTCAAGACTTTTCTGGTTGATATTTAATCCGCGTGGATAATACGAACAGATCAGTCCTTTCCAAAACAGCAGATCAGGATATGTTTTTAGTAATAGGTATCTATGTCACTTCTCAGTACCTTTGTTTTGTGCATGATGACTGGATTCAAAGTCTAGTCCCTGCCCTTGCCTGAACAGTGATTAAAACCTCAGTTCTCAGATGCTGTGGTAATGCAAGAATTTAGTGCAAGGCTCTACTGTAGTGACACACAGATAACCCGGGAATATAACACAGCCTGCCTGTTTATAGAGTGGGAAGAAACTTCTGGTGAAAAAGGGATGAAAAATACGAAAATCATCCAGAACCTTAATGACTGGCCTGTTTAGTTAAACAGGAATTACTCCTTCAGCTAGCTTGGGAATGTATGGGAAGGGGGAACATGGGCAAGTGTTGATAAGTATGGTCATCTACCAAATCAAAGTGTATTTTGGGAGAAGTGGAGGAATGTGCATTTTATGAGCCCTGAAGGAGTTGAGCTATGAGAGAGGAACTCAAGTTTACTGCTGTTAGATTGCACGCAGATATGTACATATCCTGTAAAAGGGTTTCAGTACCATAGCAACATTAGTAATGGAAATACAGGCTCCAAATGAGATAAGTTTTGATAGTCCTAGGTTTGTGATTGCCAGAATTTACTTGAAATAAAGGTTTTTCTAGAATTTATGTGCTTAAGTAGCCATTGAATGTCTAATGGTCAGTTAATAATTTAACAAGCAGTCAAAAGACTGGGATGTGTGGAAAAAAACTAGAGTTGTTTTTATTTTTTTAACAGTAGTTCTACCTGGGCTAATTTCCTCCTGATCCAGAATGACAGGATCAATAGACATCAATAGGATTTTATACCCATTGAAGATCTAGCTATTACTTGTGATTTTATATGTTTTTCACTGAAATTACTTGGAAGGTTTCTGAAAAAATATATCTAAGGAACACAAATGTCTCTTAACAAAACTCAGCACAGAACTAATTGAACTAGATGAACAGACTTGTTCCAAATCCTTTGGAATTAGAGTTTTTAATGTAAACATCAAGGGAGAATGTAAGTACATTTTTTCATATTTTTAAATTTCCGGCCAGTCACATTTCTGCAATATCATGGCATAATTTGCTTTTAGTCTTTCAGATTTTCCATCAAATATGATTTGTTTTCCACCTTCCTTTTCATTTCATATTTAATGTTGATGTTGAATATTTGTAAATATTGTCTTTGGGTAACTTTATTATGATAGTTCCACAAGTGAGTTGAGAAGTATGACAAAGGCTCTTGATGAGGGCTACCCAGATGAAGCATTTTGCTTTCTCCAGTTTTAATATGCTCTAATGGAAAGCTGTCAAGGGAAGAGTTCTTTGTTGGAACTGGTAACATTGAATGACATACTGAAAATTATACCCTTTCTCCCTCTTTGTTTTTTTTTTTCTTCTTCCCTCAGATAAAAGTCATGGGTTTAGCAGCCTTGCTGCTTTGCCTTTTGAATCTTCAATTTTCTACAGTACACTCATTACTTTCCTGTTTATTTGGCTCTATCACAGCACTCCACCTCTAGTAACAGAGACAGAAAACACTGAACCATTATGAATTAGGCAGGGCTGGGAAGAGACTCCAAAGGAGTCATTAGCCAGGAAGAATGCTCATCTATTTCAAAAGGAACCAAGCATATCCCAAGGCTGCTGTCAAATATAGATCTTCCTCTGTACAGCCTCTGTCTCTGTGTGAGAAGCTTTTATTTTTCTTAACCTTCTGGTACCTGTTAATGATGTGATCACTGAAGTACACATGTGCTGCAGTGAAAACATGATGCATCTCCTCATGTGTTTGCTCATCAGACCTCTATGAGCTGATCCAGTAGAGTTGCTGTTTTAGCTCACTGGGTGGAGGTCTGTGGTTTTGGAAGCCACATTTAAATCCCAGTGTTGTGTTTGTGGCTGGCTGATGATCCTGGGGTCAGTTTGTCCGTGGTCACAGATCATTACACCCTGTAGACAGCAACTCTCATACCACATCACCAAAAATTATACCCTGTGAACACAGTCATGTCTTCTGAACCATCTGAATATTTAAAATGACTAATTTTTTGAAGGTTGTGTATACTAATTGCCTTGGAAAAGATGGGGTTTATAAATTTTAAGTTTTGTCACATTTTAAGAATTTTGTTTCTATATATAGTAACTTTCTCATTTGTTAATGAACACAAGAGAAATTATATTACATGAATACATCACTGTCAGAGTTTGGATCTTGGTTTTTTTGGTTTTTTTTTTTTTTTTT